>JAPYYV010009176.1:0-12098 GCA_030522625.1 Copidosoma aretas | reverse complement strand
AAGCAGTATGAACAATAATTTGATATGAATAAACAACGCAAAATCGCTTAAAAATCGATTATTTCTGGAAAAACATTCTATACAGTCACTCTACGTTATAATAGTAAGTCTTAAGTGGGCTTGTTTGATTGCTATTGTGATAAGCAATAACATCTGATGGTTTTTATCGTGTCAGAAAAATTATTAACAAGTAATTATTAAAAATAATGAACAAAATATCGGTTGAAAATCGATTTTTTCTAGAAAAACATTATGTACAGACAGTCTACGTTATAATAGTGAGTACTTAATAGGCTTATTTATTCGCTATTATGACATCTAAGAATACATTATGGTTTTATTCATGTCAGAAAAATTATTAACAATTATATAATATGAATAAACAACGAAAAATCGCTTGAGAATCGATTTTTTCATCAAAAACAATTCATACAGTCACTCTACGTTATGATAGTTAGTCCTTAATGGGCTTCTTTATTTGCTATTCTGATTAAGAAGAATATCGTATAGTTTTTGTGGTGTCAGGAAAACTAATAACAATTGATTAATATAAATAAACGACGACAAAATCGCTGAAAATCGATTTTTTCTAGAAAAACAATTCATACAGTCATTCTCCGTTATGATAGTAAGCCCTTAATATGCTTATTTATTTGCTGTTATGTCAGTCAAAGTTATTTTAAAGTTTTTATAGTGTCAGAAAAGCATTAACAATTAATTAGTATAAGTGAACAACGAAGAATCGCTTAAGAATCGATTTTTTTTTTGAAAAACAATTCATACGGTCACTCTACGTTATGATAGTTAGTCCTTAATGGACTTATTTATTTGCTATTCTGATTAAGAATAACATCCGATGATTTTTGTGGTGTCAGAAAAATTACTAACAAGTAATTAATATTAATAAAGGATGAAATATCGATTAAAAATCGATTTTTTCTAGAAAAACATTATACACAGTCAATCTGCTTTATAATACTAAGTCAAAAATAGGCTAATTTATTTGCTATTGTGTCAGTCAAAGTTATTATATAGTTTTTGTAGTGTCAGAAAAGCATTAACAATTATTTAATATAAATAAACGACGTAAAATCGATTAAAATCGGTTTTATCTGGAAAAAAAATTCATACAGTCACTCTAATTTTTAATAGTAAGTCCTTAATAGGCTTATTTTTTCGCTATTATGCCATCTAAGATCACTTATTGGGTTTTGCAGTGTCAGAAACAGTATAAACAAAAATGTGATATAAATAAACTATGCAAAATCGCTTAAAAGTTACTATTTCTATAAAACATTCTATACAGTCACTCTATGTTATAATAGTAAGTCCCAAATAGGCTTGTTTTGTTACAATTGTAATAAAAAATAATATCCTATGGTTTTAATTGTGTCAGAAAAACTATTCACAAATTAATTAATATTAATAAACTACGAAAAATCGCTTGAGAATCGATTTTTTCTTGAAAAACAACTTATACAGTCACTCTACTTTATGATAGTGAGTCCTTAATGGGCTTTTTTATTTGCTGTTATGTCGGTCAAAGTTATTATATAGTTTATGTAGTGTCAGAAAAGCATTAACAATTAATTAATATGAATAAACGACGAAAAATCGCTTGAAATCGGTTTTATCTAGAAAAAAATTCATACAGTCACTCTAATTTGTGATAGTAAGTCCTTAATAGGCTTATTTATTCGCTATTATGCCATCTAAGATCGCTTATCGGGTTTTGCAGTGTCAGAAACAGTATAAACAAAAATGTGATATAAATAATATATGCAAAATCGCTTAAAAGTGACTATTTCTATGAAACATTCTATACAGTCACTCTACGTTATGATAGTAAGTCCTAAACAGGCTTGTTTTGTTACAATTGTAATGAAAAATAATATCCTATGGTTTTAATTGTGTCAGAAAAACTATTAACAAATTAATTAATATTAATAAACTACGAAAAATCGCTTAAGAATCGATTTTTTCTCGAAAAACAATTTATACAGTTACTCTACGTTATGAGAGTGAGTCCTTAATGGGCTTATTTATTTGCTGTAATGTCGGTCAAAGTTATTTTGAAGTTTTTATAGTATCAGAAAAGCATTAACAATGAATTTGTATAAATAAACAACGAAATACCGCTTGAAATGATTTTATCTGGAAAAACCATTCATACAATCACTTTACGTTATGATAGTAAGTCCTAAATAGGCTTATTTATTCGCTATTATGCCATCTAATATTATTTTATGGTTTTAATGGTGTCAAAAAAATTATTAACAATTAATTAATATGAAGAAAACACGAAAAATCGCTTAAGAATCGATTTTTTCTTCAAAAACGATTCATACAGTCACTCTACGTTATCATAGTTAGTCCTTAATGGGCTTCTTCATTTGCTATTTTGATTAGGAATAACATCTGATGGTTTTTATGGTGTCAGAAAAATTATTAACAAGTAATTTATAAGAATAATGAACGATATATCGCTTAATAATCGATTTTTTCTAGAAAACCATCATGTACAGTCACTCTACGTTATAATAGTCTTATTTATTCGCTATTACGACACCCAAGATCACATTATGGTTTTATTTGTGTCAGAAAAATTATTAACAATTATATACTATGAATAAACAATGAAACATCGCTTAAGAATCGATTTTTTATTGAAAAACAATTTATACGGTCACTATACGTTATGATAGTTAGTCCTTAATAAGCTTCATTATTTGCTATTCGTAGAGTGACTGTATAAATTGTTTTTCAAGAAAAAATCGATTCTCAAGCGATATTTCGTTGTTTATTTATACTTATTAATTGTTAATGCTTTTCTTACACTATAAATACTTTGTAATAACTTTGACCGATATTACAGCAAATAAATAAGCGCATTAAAGACTTACTATCATAACGTAAAATGACTATTAATAGTTTTTCTAGAAAAAATCGATTTTTAAGCAATATTTTGTTCATTATTTATAATAATTACTTGTTGATAATTTTTCTAACATCATAAAAACCATAAGATGTTATTCCTAATCAGAATAGCAAATAAAGAAGCCCATAAAGGACTAACTATGATAACGTAGAGTGACTGTATGAATCGTTTTTTAAGAAAAAATCGATTCTCGAGAGATTTTTCGTTGATTATTGATAATAATTTATTGTTAATCATTTTTCTGACACTATTAAAACCATGAAGTAATCGTAGATGGTATAATAGCGAATAAATAAGCCTATTAAGGACTTACTATCTTAACGTAAAGTGACTGTATGAATTGTTTTTCCAGATAAAATCGATTGTCAAGCGATATTTTGTTGTTTATTTATACTAATTAATTGTTAATGCTTTTCTGACACTATAAAAACTTTATAATAACTTTGACCGACATTACAGCAAATAAATAAGCCCATTAAGGACTTACTATCATAACGTAAAATGACTTTTAATTGTTTTTCTAGAAAAAAACGATTTTTAAGCGATATTTTGTTCATTATTCATATTAGTTACTTGTTAATAATTTTTCTGACACCACAAAAACCATCGGATGTTATTCTTAATCAGAATAGCAAATAAATAAGCCCGTTAAGGTTTTACTATTGTAACGAAGAGTGACTGTATAAATTGTTTTTCGAGAATAAATCGAACCTCAAGCGATTTTTCGTAGTTTATTCATATTAATTAATGATTAATAGTTTTTCTTACACCATTAAAACCACAGCATATTATTTCTTATTACAATTGCAACAAAACAAGCTCATTTAGGACTAACTGTCATAACGTAGAGTGACTGTATGAATTGTTTTTCAAGAAAAAATCGATTCTCAAGCGATTTTTCGTTGTTTATTCATATTAATTAATTGTTAATGCTTTTCTGACACTATAATAACTTTAAAATAACTTACACTGACATAACAGCAAATAAATAAGCCCATTAAGGACTTAATATTATAGCCAAGAATGACTGTGTTAATTGTTTTTCTAAAAAAAATCGTTTTAAGCGATGTTTCGTTGTTTATTTATACTAATTAATTGTTATTGCTTTTCTTACACTATAAAAACTATAAAATAACTTTGACCGACACAATAGCAGATAAATAAGCCCATTAAGGACTAACTATAATAACGTAGAGTGACTGTATGAATTGTTTTTCAAGAAAAAATCGATTCTCAACCGATATTTCGTTGTTTATATATACTAATTAATTGTAAATGCTCTTCTGACACTATAAAAACTTCAAAATAACCTTAACTGACATTACAGCAAATAAATAAGTTCATTAAGGACTAACTATCATAACGTAGAGTGACTGTATAAATTGTTTTTCAAGAAATAATTTATTCTTAAGCGATTTTTCGTTGTTTACTCATATTAAATTATTGTCAATAATTTTTGTGACACCTATAAAACCATAACGTAATCTTTGATGTCATAATAGCGAATAAACGAGCCTATTAAAAACATACTATTATAAAGTAGAGTGACTGTATAAATTGCTATTTCAGATAAAATCGATTTCAAGCGATATTTCGTTGTTTATTTATAATAATTAATTGTTAATGCTTTTCTGACACCAATAAAACCATAATGTAATCTTAGATGTCATAATAGTGAATAAATAAGCATATTAAGGACTTACTATTATAAAGTAGAGTGACTGTATGAATTGTTTTTCCAGATAAAATCGATTTTAAGCGATATTTCGTTGTTTATTGATACTAATTAATTGTAAATGCTTTTTTGACACTATAAAAACTTTATAATACCTTTGACTGACATAACAGCAAATAAATAAGCATATTAAAGACTTACTATCATAACATAGAGTTACTGTCTAAATTGTTTTTCATGAATAAATCGATTCTCAAGCGATTTTTCGTAGATTATTCATATTAATTAATTGTTCAAAGTTTTTCGGACACCATTTAAATCATAGGATATTGTTTCTTATTACAATTGCAGCAGAATAAGCCTATTTAGGACTAACTATCATAACGTAGAGTGACTGTATGAATTGTTTTTCCAGATAAAATCGATTTCAAGCGATATTTCGTTGTTTATTTATACTAATTAATTGTAGATGCTTTTCTGACACTATAAAAACTATAAATAACTTTGATTAACACAATAGCAAATAAATCAGTCCATTAAGGACTAACTATCATAACGTAGAGTGACTGTATAAATTGTTTTTCAAGAAAAAGCCGATTCTCAAGCGATTTTTCGTTTTTTATTTATATTATTAATTGTTTATAATTTTTCAGTCACCGTGAAAACTATAAAATAATTTCGGATGGCATAATAGCGAATAAATAAGCCCATTTAGGACTAACTATCATAACGTAGAGTGACCGTATGAATTGTTTCTCAAGAAAAAATCGATTCTTAAGCGATTCTTCGTTGTTTACTTATACTAATTAATTGTTAATGCTTTTCTGACACTATAAAAACTTTAAAATAACTTTGACTGACATAACAGCAAATAAATAAGCATATTAAGGACTTACTATCATAACGTAGAATGACTGTATTAATTGTTTTCCTAGAAAAAATCGATTTTTAAGCGATATTTTGTTAATTACTCATATTAATTACTGGTACTAATTTTTCTGACACCATAAAAACCGTCGGATGTTATTCCTAATCAGAATAGCAAATAAAGAAGCCCATTAAGGACTAACTATCATAACGTAGAGTGACCGTATGAATTGTTTTTCAAGAAAAAATCGATTCTCAAGCGATATTTCGTTGTTTACTTATACTAACTAATTGTTAATGCTTTTCTGACACTATAAAAACTTTAAAATAACTTTGACTGACATAACAGCAAATAAATAAGCATGATGGTTTTCAGAATTTAATTTTTACAGTTAACATTAGATATATTTATTTAAAAGTAAGACCGCATTGGTAAATAAGTTAAAAATATTTAACCGTTAAGAATAACTAAATTAAGCAAGGAAATGTCAGCGAATAATTCACTCACGTGCTTTTTTTATTTTCAGATGGATGAAATGTCTTATATTTAAGTTTTTGAGCAAGATATAGCCTATAAGTTTGCTCTTGGGCCATATCACAATAGTTTGCTGTCAGAGCTAATGCAGTAAGATTGAGTAGGGAGTAACGGCAGTATAGGTAACCGAGCCGCGTTTGCTCGTGTGCCTTACCACGATGGTGTGGAGCTGGAGTAAATGTAGTACGGCGATTTACTATACTACGTTGGCTCCCGAGCGGAGCCACTGTAGCATTTTGACAGGCTACGTTTGTATGAAGTCAGCTGAGCTAGCGTTGTACGATGCATGCGCATACAATACCTGCTTCAGAGTTCTCTCCGTGTACTAATTTTTGCAAAGGTCGTTACAACATAACCATCTTATAATCATTTTTCCAACTTCATGGTATAGTCTTTATTTTAAAATTCCTGTCTACTTCTTATGCCTGTTCAAACATTTAAGATTTAATCTTAATAATCCTTTCAGAGAGAACGAGAGAAGAAATCATTACCTGAGGTTGTCGTCGAGGACCTTAAGGATGGCCTTCATTTAGCGCGACAGCTCCATGGGTGGCCTAAGGCCTAGCGTCTTCGGCGTCTTGAGGACCATGCTCCTGACCAGCTCCTCCTTGTCTTCGTCGTTGACACCATTGCTGAGCTCGGGCTGGCCTGTTCTTCTTTTCGGTCACTAGACTGTCGTTTGGTTGCTGATGCTACTGCTGTGGCTGCTTTTGCTGTTGCTGTTAGTGCTGGCGCTTTAGGTGCATGTCGTGTGTAAGGCTGTCGGTGCTGCTGTCACTGATCGGGTGATATCGTGAATTCGACCACGAACAACTTGGATTCCTATGTCTACAGTTGTAAGATTGTTCTTGTTGACACATAAACTTAACAGGCAAATGTTTTTAGTCGTATTGTAAGTTTTTTACTCATCAATTTTCGATTTAATAAACGTTTTGAGTAATTATCCATTCTATCAAACAAAGTCAAACTTATTAACAGTATCGAGTTTTGCTGTATAAGTATGATGATTTGGCAAAAATTGAGTGGCCTTTCTCAGAGTAAGTTTTTCGTATGTATGGTATAACAGACAGCTTTTCAGCATCATTCACGATACTAATTTTTTTCACCTTAACTGACTAAAAAAGTGCATGGTCTAAGTTATGAAATTACTGGCAAAGTGTAATAAACCACGTAGAGCTCACCAATATTGATAAAGGACAGTATTAAAAACTTTTTGATTGCATAAATATGGAGGAATTACCTGTTATGAACAGAGGCAAAGGCGTTAGTAAAATTGAACTTATTTGCAATGAATTTTAAAAAGAGTTACTAAGGTTTATACACCACTTTACAATCATACAAGGAGTCAAGCTGCAATCATTTGGAGGTGCGACAAAGAAGCTGTGCCCGGTGCATATTTGGCAAGATTTAATGCCGAAGCTCTGGAGAGAGATGAGGGTTGTTATGACGATGACGACGTTGTCAAGTACAATGATAAAGACTTTAAGTGAGTAATCGACATTTGAATTGTGTAATCCTATAATCATTATTTAATTTCTCAAGTATTTTTTACAATTAAGGAAGTGACTTTTTGAATGATGTGACAGTAATGCTTATGATACATTTGATATCGATAATTGAGATGCATCTGGCGGTACTAGTAAAAAGAAAAACAAAAAAAAGAGAAGCCAAGGTCTATTATTGCAGCAGTAATTTTTTATAATTTTTTCTCAATTGTATCAGAGGCTTAAACAAACTTTTCTATTATCGAATAGCATAGAAGCCTTGTAAGAAAAAAAAGGGTTGAAAATAAGCCTAAGATATCACCTACTGATTACATTATGTTTTTGAACAGCGTACGAGAAGAAACCAAAACAAAAAATCCTAGTTTTAAGGCTACTGCAAGTGCACAAAAGGGTGGTAAAACATGTATAAGCGGAAGGATTAATACAACGAAAGAGATGAAAAGTCAGAAAGTTTGAAGAGGAATTGATGAAGTAATGCAATGCCAGTGGCGCTGGTTCTGCTACTTTGAATACATTTTAATCCAGTGCAAGTCTAACAAGAAGCTTTTAAAGAAGAAGGAAGCAGCTAAAGAATCTCCAGGCTAATCTAGAGAATTTAAGAGCAAAGCATGTGTCACTGTAGACTGTAGTTGTGACGAAAAGGATTTTGAAATGAAAATTTGGAATCGAAAAAGCTCTTTTTAAGATGAAAGTCACAAGAGCGACAAAGAAGATGAAAAAAATCGTCTAAATCGGTAGCAATTGTGCATCAGATATGGTCTAAAACTATTGTGGTTACTGCGTCCTGCTTGTGTATGTACATTTTGCATAACTTTAATACATCTTAATGCACGTCGGAAATGTATTTTTAAGGTTTCACTGAGTAATTTATATAATTCATTACATTTTCATAATTTTATTTTATTAGTAACACTAATAATTTCATCGATAATTTAAATTTTACATTTGTGTTAAATGGTAATTAGTGTATGTTGACATCATAGATTTTTACTTTAAATAAGGAGTACCGACAATAATATGAAATAACAAGGCAATCTTGTTTCAAAATTACAAATTATAATAACATGACACATTAGCAATTTAATGCTGTTAGAAAAATGAAACAAAGCATGGGATGAGTAATTATAATATTTACTAACAAATTTTCTTGTGATTTATAAACTGGTTTTAATGTTATTTGAAGTTACATGCTACTGTGCACAATGATGTTAGGAATGAAAAAAACTTTTTCATACATACGTTTTTTTAGAAAATCATTTAAAATTTTTTGTCCGTGCTGTATCAAAAGCTTACTTACTAAATACTTCATAATGTATTTCTTAATTGATTGTTTCATCAAGTTAAAATATAAATATTTTTTCACACATCAAAAGAGACTGCACATTCTGAATCGATTTTAAGTTAATGGTTTATAACAAAAAAAATGTTGTAACACAAATGTGGTATTCCACTTTATTGATAAAAAAAAATATGTTAATAGTTTTCAAAACTATTGAGAATTTTTCTACGAGACATGTGTAAATGATTTTGAAATTAAAATTGAGAAAAACATAATCTAGAATTTTAATAAACTAAGGTAAATATTTAAATATTTTTTCTATGAGTTGTGGGTACATAAGTTTTTTTTTATGAATTGATACATAGTAAGAATCTAAACGTATGACCAATTAAAGATATTGCGTGAAAAAGTTTGATTAACTTATTTATACTTCTTTTATAGTACACATTAATTAGACTGCTATATTTCAAAATACTTGTAGAACTGAGACATAGAAATTGTTTTGATTTTGTCATACTCAGAACAGCTGGCAATGCCACATTTTAAATATGCAGGCATTGTGCTTAAATGCATTGGCAATTGCTTGATAAAAATTTGTGTTTCATGTCTTCTAGTATACTGAAACTTCGAACAGTCCATGCTATTTTGTACGTGTATAATTTCAGAAGAGTTGTTCCTAAAACCCATATATCTGATTTTATTGAAGGATACTCTTCATTTATCAATAGTTCCAGGAACATTAAAGGTATCATCCCACGTACAGTTCCATCTACTGTGCTTTGTAAGTCTTTTTGTAGGTTGTTCGTTTTTAAAAGCCCCAAGTCACAGATCTTGACTTGTATAGAAGTATTGATTGTAATATTCTAGGGTTTGAGATCTCTGTGGATTATTGGTGGATTTAATCAATGTATGTAATAAATCGCAGTGATGATTTGCTGAGAGATTTTTAGTTTTTTTAATAAATTTAAAATATACAACTTGCTTTGTTTTTTATAAATAACTTGTTCCAAATCTTTGCCCTCAAAATACTCCATGATCACATCGAAACAACCGGACTCTTGGCAAGCTCCCATATTTATAAAAGATGCATGTCTGATTTTTTTCACTAGTTTAATTTCACGAAACGTCAATTTACTTTTTACTTTTTCCTTTACTATTTTTGCAGCCACAACAGTTCCATGTAAAGTTGCTTTCCTGACTAAGCCTTTAGCTCCACTTCCCAATACAGCTGGAGAAAAGATGAGGTTGTTTTCAGTCACCATTGGTGAGTGTGGATCCAAATCTTTGGATTGTTTTTCAATATTTTGTGGCATAATCTTAATTCGATCAGCTCCATTATCATGCAGAGACAAGCAGGATGGTAATCTCATTATCGAACTAGTACGTTCATTTTGTCACTCTAAAGTTTGTGGACCACGTTTTTTTAAGTTTTGGGAGACTTAGTATTAGCAATAGATTTTAGACCAGTTGTTTTAATGTTTAAGCTTTTTAATGATGTAGATTCATCCCTCAAAAACAAGTGGGAAAAGCTCACTTGAAAAACATAATAAGTAGTTGCAATATGTTATTTGATAAATTTTAAAATTTCATCGCTAAACTAGATAAGTAAAATTTTTTGGTTGTTTTTGAGTGCGACCTTTCTACTTATACACATAGTTTAAGTTTTAGTTTCGTCGTGGACCCCACAACCCGAACCATTTTTTAGTTCAAGCCGGCTACTCTATTATTTTATCTTCATGAAGAACGATTATGTACTAATCACTACAATGTCAAATATTTTGAGTTGTGTAAAACAATATATTACGATACAAGAGTCTCAAGACCCACTTGTTTACAGAGTGTAAAAATTAGGCGCAGGGCAGTCGCAAATCAATTTATAACTGTTTAAAAAAAGTGACATAAGGGCTAAGTATCGTATACTATATTCTAGCACGCGGGCTTCAAACCCACCATATTAATATTTTATACATAGTTTTAATATTATCTAAACCCTATACTGCACACGACAGCCACATTACTACGACAGTCATTGATTTTTATATGAATCCAGCATTACACGAAATTTTCCATGCATGCATGTATACATGTAAAGAATTTATATTGTCATACATCATCTATATTTCCAACACAAGTGACTACATCATTGAATAAAATCACCTCTAAGAAAAAAACAAGTTTAAATTAATGATTTTTAACTAATCTGCGAGACATTGCTTATCAAATTTCGCGTACGTTTACTTTCTGTAGTCTGCGGAATTTGCAAACATGATAAAGACAAACCGTAAAAATATAGGCATACATCCCTATTATTTAGGTATAGTTTTTCTTAGGCAATGAGAAATAGACTAGGTCCGATCAAAACATTGTCGTCGAGCATAACCTTGATATTTTAACGATTGTCATTGGCGTTTTTTTACATTTGTGAATCGCTTGATTATTGATTAAACTCCTCTTTAAGACAGCCTCATTTATTATTCATCTATGTCCAAATTAATTATGTAGTTTTATATCGTTATTTTGAGGATTAGGACCATGTATTTTTTGCACAGTGTGAAACTATAATACTTAAGTAACAGAAAAGGGTGACTTAAGTAAGGGCTTGAGGCTCGCAGTGCTATAAAATTATGTAATATTTACTTCTACCCTTTAGTCGTTGCATAATCAGTTAAAACTGATATATTATGTTTAAAGTTAGTAAATTTAAGATTTGTGCATCTAAAAATAATAAAATATTTCAGATCCGTAAATTAAAAGTATTTATAATCTGTTAAAAGCTTATTGTTTCATATTTCCTTAAAAATAAATATAGTAAAATATAGTAAACGTTTTGAGTTTAGTGAGCAGAACGCACGAGGATCCGAGCCTCCAATTATCTCAAAACAATTAAACAACATTCAAAATAAGCTTCTCCAACAAAATCGATTTCTGAAACAAAAAAAATGTTACATCTAAACTGAAACATTGTCAGCGATGATGTCAAAGAAATCTTAAGATATGTCTAAACACGTATAAAATAGACCTACACACACACACACACACACACACACACACACACACACACACACACACACACACACACACAATTACATGCATGGATCACTTTGGTTTCAATGACATACTATTCTAAGTAAAAGAATGAATGAAGATTTAGAATTTTTAGCATAAGTTATTGAAAAACAATCATCATGCACAGAGGATTTAAACAAGACAAATATTTATATCGGTCTTACAGTCACATTATTAAATAAACATTAATATTATCTTTAATTTGACGTATGTGTGTGTGTAATTTTTTTAAA
>JAPYYV010009175.1:0-15643 GCA_030522625.1 Copidosoma aretas | reverse complement strand
ACAGTATCCACGAAGCCAGAATGATAATGTTGAGTGTCATCCTTCTCCGATTAATACTCCTTTTTCGCCGTTGATGGGCAGAAGCACCGCTCCGGTTCTAAAGAAGCGCGACTATCTTATCAGTTCTCCCTGAAGTTGCCCTGACCTTCTGCCAAGTAGACTTCCAGGTCGTTGCTGAGAATTGCTCGTGTCAAAAGCTACTTACTTATCCTTTATCTCGTTCGGGTCCGCTCCAGTACTCAAGTTTGTATTTCGCGGCACTGCACTATGCGTGCTTCTCGTCAGAATTCGTATAAGCCCGAACAGCAACGGCACCAAATACGAAACACAAAAAAAGAATATCCGATATTTGTCACCCCACACCTAGCACCAAATTCTGTAACGTGGAATCAGGTGGCAATGAGGTGCTTCGCGAAATCAATCTCAACTCGTTATTACTATTATATTTTATTAACCAATTCTCGTGAAACCCGACGTCTACTCCCCGAATTCGCCCGATACTGACTGACCCCCCAATCGTGGCTCGCTGGGCCCTATATACCCTCGCTCTCCCCTGCTCGAGCTCTTTGCTTGAATAGCTGCGTTATCAGCCGCGTGAGTCAGTACGATGTGCCTCGCGGATCGTACGCAACAAGGGTTATTAATACTTTAGATCTGGTTTTAGCATGCCTGATTACATATAGTACGGTAAATCAGGACCCTGCAAACAAAATTCTGATTTTTCTTGTGGTGTTGTATAATTAACGAGTCCAATGTTACGTACAATTGTTAATACAAATCGGTAAGGAAACTAGTAGAAACGTACATTTCTATATGAACGTCATACGTAACCTTGGATATGTTAATTATTTGTAAAAATTTATCATGTTGGCCCTCTATTAAGTCACTCAAGGAATAAAACGTTTCTTGTTAAATTGTTGATTAGTGTAGCTATATCTGATTATGGAATCTCCTTCCATAGTATAAATTTTGTTGCGTGCAAAATTAGAAGATGGCTATGAAAATTATAATAATAATGGTTTGACATATTTTACGGCATGATGAAATTATTTCTTAATTAATTTTCAAAATTATACAATATGTTTAACGTACACTAAACACCAATTCCAGAGCGGGCACTTGAACTATTTCTTACAAATTTTTCCTTTTTTTTAAATTTTTTTCTTGATTGGTTACAGGTAGCCTTATAGGCGTTCATTAGTTATTCCTACTCGCATATTCTAGAAGTCTAATGGACACTCCAGGATAAATACATCTATATGAATACAAAAGAAATACAGTCAGTACATCATAGGTAAAAGAATTTACATATAGGTTAAAAGAAAGTCACAAAAATTGACAAAACTGTTATATGTTTATTTACCATGTAGGTGCTAGGATAGCACATCAATTGGACAGTCATAGCGTTTATTACAATCCTAGCATTACAGAAGAAACTAGATACATTATGAAAAATCATGAAGTCGGAATATAGGCAGATAAGAAAAAAGTTTATTTAGCCATAACAATGAGACTAGAATATGTACACAGTAACAAGATAGGATCATAATGCAACTATAAACTTAAATGTACACTAGAGGGATGGCAACTCTCTAAAATAGGAGCTGTTATAGAGGATACCAACTAGCTCTAGGGATAGGAAGATTACTCACAGACGTATAGTAAGCATGGCCAACATTATATCACAATTTAAAATAGTGGATGATGTAAAGTCAAGGGTATTTCTTAACTTTGGAGTGTGGTGCGTATACGTTTTTACGTCTTTTAGTGGTCAACAAGTTAATATTTCCGTCCGCGCAGCGGACAGAAATGTTTTCGTCCCGAGCGCCAGGCACGTAAAAATTATTTAAAAAAAGTCTTGATACTATTAATAACGTTTCTAAATAAGACCCACCATTTTCTCAAACTTAAAACCTTGCAGACAGTGTATAGAGTAAGCGTATAACGCAGACCTGTCATCCTTATATTTAATACATCTTTCGCGTTCGCGTAGGTGCACATACAGGTGACTTTTACTTTGACCAATAACCCGCACCCCAGACTTACATAGAATCATATAGACAATGCCACTTATTTGCAATTTTTTCGTCTCGTCCTTTCCCAACACAACGATATTAGTTAATTTGCCTGAAGCGAAAAAAAAACCCTTATGTTGTAGTCAGAGCCCTGCGGATAGAGCTCTCAATAGATAGGAAATAAGAAACCACTAGGAACTCATTCTCGTGCGAGATAGATTCACCTAATGGATGGGAGCAACACCCCGCGCAGAAATGCATTAAATGCTTTCTCCTTACACCATGTACAAGGTTTCGACTTCGAGAACACGGTGGTTCTCGATCAGGAACATGATAAATACAAATAAGAATTTTATAAAATAATGTTTACACATCATTTAAAAACAACATAAACAGACAGTTAGATAAAAAAGAACTTACCACGTCTACAAGAATTTTCTACATCGAATCAAAAACAAAATCAAAATTAAATTGTAATGTACTATTGGCCGTGCTTACTACCCGCTTTATACTTATCACACTCGAATCTGTTTGTATTCTCCCTATCCTTAGAGATATTTTGCACCCTCCTTAAGGGTGCCAATTTTAGAGTACTGCCGCCCTTCTAGTGTACCCTGCAGTTTATTTTTGTGTTGTGCTCTTACCTGTTTACTGTGTAATTTATGGTGTTTTTCAACCTTTTTTCTTTCTTATTTGGCCGCGCAGAATTCACTTGTATATATCCAAAAACTTGGCCAGAAAGTTGTACCGAAGCCTCTCGACCCGTTTTAACCAACCGTTAAATCAGTTGAAGTTTCTTATGGGATTTACATGTAAAAAATGGGGAAAAACGGTTTTCTTCTATAAAAACGGTAAAAATGATGGAATTTATTCTCACACATGAATCGATGTATTTTGAGCCGCTGAATCCAATGGTAATCATAAAAATAAACGAAAAAGTGAACGGCTTGTTTATTAATTATATCACCCTACAACTATGTCTTATAGCAACAAATTTGCTCTATTGATTAAATGGGAAAAAATTCTTTGATTTAACATGTTAATTGTATATTTTTACTAACAATCATATTATACAAGAAAGAGTATCTTTTTTTGTCTTTTTTTTTCGTATCAAACAAAATGAAAGATGATATTGCTAAGTTTTGTTTTTTACTTACTAATTAAAGTTTTATTCATACAACTAAGTCAATTTTTCTTATTTACAATTGGGAAATAAACTTCTTCTATCGTCAATGACTGTAAGCAAATATTATTCTGCTGTTCATCTTGTGTAATGATTGTATTACCATCTGTCATTAGTTTTACTCCTCTTTCAGCTGTGTCGTTGACTACTTTAAGATTATTAACAATTCTTAAACAATTAGTATAACTTTTCACCTTGACCAATTTTAATGGACTTTCCGATAAAAATTTTATGTCAATCTTAAACAGATGAAAAAAGTTTAATAAATTTTTGGAAATAACGTCGCTAGTATTTTATTAGATAAGTACAAGTAATGTTTTTTTAGTAACGATTACACATTTCTTCACAGCAAGTAATAAAGCGAGAGAAGCTTTCTCGTCGCTCGCGAGTCGCAGACTGAAGTAGCCGCAAGCAACTGCTACGCAGAGCAGCGAAGAGTATTTAGGCATTTCTTCAACACACGCACACATACTCCGTTTTAAGCACAGACATAACAAGCAAGTATACTCGCGACATTCCAGAGCAGAGAAAAGGTAATCAAAGGGTTTTTCGGAAAAGACTAAAAGCAAATAATAAGAAAGTAATAATAACAAAAGTCAAAAGAAAGAAAGAAGCACAGCAGAATGCCAGCATATTATTGCTTCGATCGTAAACAGTACGCTTAAATAAGTATGTACAATCAGCAGTAAACATAATAAATTGTTTAGCTTGTATTTATTTATTTCCAAATATCGTGGATCGCATTTAATTGCCTTGCATACAGTTCAGGAAAAGTTTCATTTTGAAATTTATATGAAATTTTAAGCACATTTTTACCCTATTATTAAGGTATTGATAAGGCATGCTTGAATGTTTTGATGAATTTTTTGAAAGTTTGTCAATCGTACGTATTAAAGAAATATAATACATGGCCTTATAAGATTGCGCTTCGACAAAAACAAAAGATATAGTTAATAAATATTGAAACCGTAATACTTGTGGATAGCCCTACTTATCATATAAAGACGAAAATCGCTTAAAAAATGTGGAAAAAATTGTTTAAATAC
The DNA here is from genome assembly GCA_030522625.1 of Copidosoma aretas. Lineage (NCBI taxonomy): Eukaryota > Metazoa > Arthropoda > Insecta > Hymenoptera > Encyrtidae > Copidosoma > Copidosoma aretas. The sequence goes on along the minus strand of JAPYYV010009175.1, from coordinate 11,399 downwards.
AGCTAACACTTTTGTCTTTAACTTATCCTATGCGTAACTTTAAGTAAAAGATCATTTAAGTAAAAATACTCGCATACATAACTATTTGAATGCTTGGTAGAATAAGCAAAGTAAGAGACAAAAATTTCATGCAAAAAATGCTTGTTGAATTTTCGTTTTAGTGCACGTAAAAAATACCAGAAAAAATTCGTATATAAATTGAAAAAATTGTTTTATCATGACGGGAATCTAGTTTTGGGCAAGTATACATTTAATTTTACAAATACCTTCTAGTGTCGCACGCAAAAAATTTCATATAATTTGGAAGCTATAGAGCTATCGATATAATTCAACAGTAAATTTTCTATTTCTGAATGAGATCAAAGTTTCTTCAAATATAAACCAACGCTATTACTAATCTGACTATTAGACTTATTAATAATCATAAAAAATGTTTACTATAATATTTTAAATTTATAAAATTTACATGTTTATAACTGTTAGATGCGTTGATAAATTATATTATCAATGCTCTAATATTTTTTTTTTTTTCTACTACATATTAAATATTAAATTTCATGGTTGAAAGTGAGTATAATCTTTTTTGGAAGTATGAACTACGTTTTGTATGAAAAAAAAGGTTCACTGAAAAATTCCGAAAAATCATCATTCATCTTCCATTATTTAGATACGATAAATATTTGAATTTTTCCGTACCATGCATAGTAATAATCTTAAAAGAAATATGATATCAAAAATATAATTGCACACACATACACGTTAAAAATTAATCTGTCTGTGACCATAAATTCAGTATTGGAGTTGTATGAACTTAGATGATAAATTGACAAACATGTGTTTATAAGATTGTATTCTGTGAACTAGCGTTTAATACAATTCAGATCTAGAAGCAAATTAATAATTCCATGACAGGTGATTCCTTACAAAAAAATATTGATTATTTGACAGTACAAGCCAAAATATAATGTGTATTACCTAGAAAAATGGCATAATACATCCTTGTATTATGAGAAATTTTTCTTCCAAAACCTTTGTAACTAAAAATTAAAAAATCCCACGGTTTTGTAAAATTAACTGGAAAAAACTGCTCTTTTTATATTTGATTAATTGGATTTTTTATAAAGTCATCTATATCCGTACCAAAAGAATAAATTAAGTATCATCGTTATTTTTAGGCAACAATTTTATTCGGTTAAGCTACATTAAACCATATACCAGATTTGTATCCTTATTTGCTTATTTAATTTACATGTGAAAGGGCAATATTATAATAATTATAAATAGAATTATCAGTTGTATTAATTCTATAATTTTGTTTATGTTTTTGTATACTTATAGGGCTCCCTTCCCGTGCGTGCTTCATGTACTGACCTTTCACACGTTTTGTAATAAATGTAAGTGATGCACCGACATTTTGACGTTTGCGTTTGCATTTTTTGTTTTAACTCTGTTTTAGAAAGTTAACGTAATACGTTGATGTATAGTATTGCTTTACTACCATAATTCATGCTAGAAAAATATTGCAATATTTTTCTGGTACGTGCCAAGGTCTTATTTATTTTAGACTGTTTTTATTATGAAATCTTAGATGATTTCTGATATAGAATAGATATTTTAAAGCTTTATTTATGAATATCTTTACAGATACGAAATATTTTTCTTACGTAGATATGGTCAACAAACTAATACATCAACTAATCACAGATAAGTAAAGTATTATTATTGTGTCTAAAATTAAAATTATTAGTAATTTTTTTGATGTATTGATCCAAATAATCTTTCAGATGATGTACAAACTAATACCGATTTCGATAAAATATGTAAATAGCCTCAACTAACCACTTTCTTTATCATTTTCTTAAGTTATTTAACGTAAGAGAACAAATCATTTCATATATCTTGATAAAAAATAAACTAAAAAAAATACAATTCAATCCTTTATGAAGGGCAGTAAGATGGACCTTACGATTTATTAAAACTAAATTCATTATGGTTGAAAGTACTATGATAAACTTTTGAAAAAATAGTAGAAATCAATTACGTATTGAACGTTAAAAGGAATTTAATCATATTTTAAATAGTGCATTAAACATTACACAAAATTTTAAATAGAATAAAAAATGAGAACTTTATTGGTTCACCGTCAATACATATTGGTAAACAACTATATAGAGAAAAATTTTCAGGATGCAATGTTTATTCAGAGGAAATCTTCTAGACCTGATCTATTTATCTCTTGCAATACAAAATTTAAGACAACTAAGAATGTATAAACATTTTTCAAAAAACGCTACACTAAATAAGATACCAGAGATAAAAGTAAGATTTTAAAACTAAAATTTTTTTTAAATAATCAACTGATACACAAAATTGAACAAAATAATTACCAACGTCTATTCTGTAAAATTTGAAACTGGGATCATTACATACTACATCGTGATAAAAAAAAATTAATAACACCTTATAATGAGGATACCATTATATCAGCGAGATTCCTTAAAATAATCACGTGCTTAAGATATTAGTAATCAAACATATATAACATAGTCCATACATCTATATTTTCTCTCCAATAATGAAATGAAATATTTTTTTTAATAACTGTTTTGACAAGTGTGTTGTGACCATACATCTATAAAGAAAATAATTATTCATGTATAAGAAAAAATCAGATTACTGATGGAAATATATACACAAAAATTTAAAATAGTGATTAAAAATCGTCGTTGATAAATGTGCGATCATTTTATTTTGTACCTTTGAATAATGAAATACAAGTTTTCATAAAAACAGAAAAAATTTGAATGTCTCAGTAGAAGTAGGATAAAAATTGATGAATTACAAATTATTTTTTAGTAAATATCAATGTCAATATGTACATACAAGAGAATATTCTAAAGAAAAAAGACAGCCAAACAAGTTTTTATGTTACTCTTTACCTAAAGTACGACTTGTTAAAAATATTCAAATGACTATTTTTTTAAAAAATTTGATAAAAAAATTATATATACCATCATTTTGAGCTAATAATAAATATCAAGAAAAATACGTAGGGAAAGGACAGAAGATCTCGAGAAGATGTATAAGGAAATATAAATACAATTATATGGCTAAGTCTTTAAACATACACATAACAAACAAATTAGTGTAGCAGAGCTAAAAAATATCGTAGGACAGGTTTAAGGGGTTGCGGATAAGTCTTTCAAGGGGTCTTTTAAAATCTGAGGAGAATACACTAACGTCAAAGCACGTGGTAAACGAACAAATTTGAGTATAGGATCAGCGGGAATCGTAAAGTAGTTGCAAGGAAAGAGCTAGAAAAAACCTACGATTTTTTAAAACACGTGAAATTCGAAAAAATTTATACAAAATTTCGAAGGTCTTGGGAGAAGGGGGGGAGAAAGGCAAGTTTATTTCATGCAAATATATGTATACAAATACATTTTTAAGGGGTAGAATCTTGCTTGACCCTTACAACTTATCTGTAAGCACCGCGTTATTTGGATTAAATTCGTTTAATTTACACTTGGTTCTAGAGACTATCATTTGTTGAACCTACCCCTTTCCGTAGGACTGCTCACTTAAATCAACTCGTTTTCTAAATTACACTGTCAAAACATGTTATTTAATTTTATGAGACCACTCCTACAACCAATTATGACGCCCTTCGCTTACAAGGTTTTCATAACGAATTTTTCGGTGAATAATGCCTTTTGCAGCCTTTCCCTTCCCCTCCGAAGCAGCCAGCACCATATATTTGAATTGTCTAAACGGCTTCCTAGGTGTCTTTGTACCTAACTAGCTTGTAGCAGTAGGTTGTGTAATTATTAAAGTTAGTAGATTTTTGGGTAATCATATTTCTCAATTTTAATGGACTTATCACATTAAAATCAATCAATTTTCTACCAATCAGTCTTATTGATGCATTTCAATTTCACTTCATATTGTAACGCTAGATGATAAAAAGAATGCATGTTATACTTAGCTAAAATATTTTTATATCTTTACTTCGTTTGTAAAAACTTTTCTTACATCTATACATATATGTAAATATACATAGAAGTGGGGGATCGTTCCCCTATGTGCTCTGCGTGCCAAATCCCCTAGCCTCGATGACGACTTTTAGTAGAGCACTTGATTTGGAAAATAGTTTCCCAATTATGAGATCAAAGTAACTCAATCGTGTAAAAAGATAAATGAACAAAAAAATGATTATTACTAAACAATGCAATTTCTAAGCATAATAAAACACGCCTTTTAAAAAAGCTCTCCTACACTGTACTAAATTTGTAATATTAGTGGAGTCCTCCCCTAACATACTTTATGAATAAGCTATTAATATATAAAATATGGGTACTTTCTTGAGTAGTAAACAATCTTTTTTATATAATCTCGCAAAACTGCATCTGTGCGGGCATTTCGGTAAAAAAAAACTTTAAAAAAATAGATATGTTCTTGGATTTTTGATTAATCTCGATTTTTAAAGCTTCTCATACTCCTCAAATAATGTTAACTAAAGTAACCGAGAAAAATTTTAAAAGCGATGAGTTAGGTGCCATTGTACGTACAAAAATCATTCGTCGAAAAAAACATTTACAATTAACTAGGTGTACGGCATAAAATTACAAATTTTTTTGATCAAAAATAAGGCAAATCAATTAAATTACAAAAAAAAATCAAAATATACTGCCATGGATTCATGTCAATTTTATGTCACGCAAATAATAAAAATTTTCTTGTATATACTTGTAGACAACGAAACAAGAATACAATTAAATTTTTATGATATGTATAATAATTATATCAGTTTACTGAAATTATTACATGTTCGTGAAAATAATTATTTGTAATATTTATTTTCAAGGGTGTAGTACATCTTGTAATTATTTTTCTTTAAATATATATTTCCGACTATTTGCTTATGATGATCATAAGTGGCAACTTTTTGGTAAAATAATGGAAGTCTTACATGCTTCTATTATTCTCAGCACTATTCTTCTCATGAAATGACTTACTAACACCTATACAAAAAAGAACCTAATCAACTTATAATATATTTCATAGGTTCACACTCGCTCAATAAAATTATTGACTGTAAAATAATATTTAACTTAATCACTTAACAAGTTTTATCGTCGTTACCGATGCCTTTCAATTGTCCTTTAAATTAGAGGTTTGAAGCCTTAATCGCATCAACAACTTACTTTAGATGATCGGCGAACTTACGTAATATTTCATATCATAAAAAAATGCAACGAAACATGCTGAAATATAGAATACAATTGAAGAATTAATAAAATAAATATGAAATTTTCCAAATCTATGTATCAAAAGAAACATTGTACATGTGTTATGAAATTTGCTCTTTATGGCTAACTTTACATTTCCTTATCAATATGCAACTTTAAAGATGTGGTTTTTGTATAGAGAAGTCATGATAATAACTACAATAAGAAAATGAAGTTACGTAAAAAACATTTAATTGTATGAACAAAAAAATAACGATTTTTTTTCGTATGTGCTGTTATAATTTAAAAAATAGGTGTTCCTTATGTTATAAAAAAAAAAAATCCATAAAGAGTAAAATTCTTCTTTAGATTTTTTACATGAGATGATGAAATAATTTTTTAAAATTTCTTCCTAATTTGTACAATTATTTTTACAAGTTCTAGAACAAAAAATGTTTTATTTTAGATATATAGATAGGAAATTTCTGAATTCTTGTAGTATGTAGAGCATCCAGTGCGAATACCAGTTTAAATATTTCATCTTCCAAGAAATACATTTATTTTTGCAGAATAAACTGATTTTAATATTCAATTATCCTTTTTAAACAATATTTCCGTTAAACTTACGTATTACTTTAAATATTATTCCCGCATGCCACATTAATAACCCAAAATGACTGTTAACATTTTCTAGGCGTTGAAAATGTTAAAGAAAGTATCAAACTTCCAAATTAAAGTGTATACATGTTTTTTTTTATTGTTTTAACGTTTTTTTAAATAGCCATATTGTTTATGGTATGATTTTAGTTCGATCTGCATTATAATAAAAACATTTCATTCATCACTATATGTATGCAATAAAAATATTGTGGACTAATTATTTATTTACAATGTACAATAGTAGTGATAATAGTAATAATAGAAATAATAATAATAATGATAATAATAATACTTCAATGAGGTATTGATATATTTGTACGCAGTAGTGGCTTGAGTATACATAGAGTATGTACCCGTAATAATTATAATTATATGTGTTTAGAAAATAGAGTAAAAAACAAGCATAACAAAAGTTATAAAATAATGTATGATTGAATTAACAATTTTTTAGTATTTTCAATCCATTTAGCCAGTTATTTTTCAAACTAAATCTATTTTCTTGACATGTAACCTTTAGTATTCTTTTATGTGGAGATTTAAAGTCGTCCAATACATTAGTATAAGCATTCCTCTAAGCCATAAATTCATATGTTGACAGACTATTTAATAATACTTAGTAAATCTATAACAAACTAGGAGCATTGATCGCAAAAGAGAGTTTATAAAATACGTTAATTTAAAACCTAGTCCTTTTACGATATTGTTTATGTGATCTTCTTAGTTTATATTAGAATCGCAAGTCCACCCCAAATACATAGTGCTAGTAGCTCTGGTGATCAAATTGCCATTCAACATTACTATAAATTTATCAGGAACCGTGACTGTATTTTCCAATAGTAAAGACATTAATTTTTTAATATTCACTGTAAAGTCGGTTGGTATACAACTAATCGTTTACTATCTCGAGTCTTTTTTGTAATTCTATTATAAGTTCAACTTAGGTGTCAACATCACAGGGATCTGCTGTAACAACCGCAAAATTATACATGTCATGTGATTGTTTGAATGACGAGGTAGCGTACTATTCAAATAAAATGGGACTCAAAAGAGTTCCCTGTGGACACCAATATTAATTATTTTACATGAACTGTTGACGTTAACTAAGACTAATAATATATTTCGATATACAAGATAGCTTCTGAATAATTGTAGCAGTAATTCTCTAACCTCCATTCTTTTGGATTGGAAGTCTAGATTGGAATAATTGTGATAATACGTACTCAATGATTTTTTTAAACTTTTTTTTAATAATGCACCGTATAAAAAATGTTTATCCAAAATATAGGACAAGAAACACGATTTTTAATACTTACGTACAGGAAAAGAAAGATAATGATAAGACTTCAATAAATTTTTGTTGACGAAATAAAATGGTCTGTAATTATATAATAATTTGCATCAATAAAAAGCATGACATACATGAATAATTACACTGATAAAGACAGTGGTAGGGCATTCAGACAATTCAAAAAATTTACAAATCATATCAAGTCTTATTAATCATTTGATCAACCTTTATTCGAATCGATTAAACTAATCCGAAAAAATAGATTAACGAAATTGCCTTTTGTAAAAAATGTTTGTATCATTATAGATTTAATGAAATAATTACCGAGAATTTTTTTTTAGTTGTATGAAAGCAGAATCATGAAAATTGTCTTAGAAGATGGTACTGGAGGTTCGGAAATTTTTTTTTAGAAAATAATGATTTTTTACTGTATCTTTTCAGAAACACTCATTTATTTTCGTTCGTTTTATACAGAAAGCAATTTTCCCTTGGTGTAGCTTTAAATGTAATAATAAATAAATCATAAAGTCACAATTAAGAAAGCGTAGTTTTATATTTAATAAGCCATTGTTGTCACATAGTAATTATTCCTTGCCGTATCTAAGTGCAAAACTTAGTATGGTAATTCAATACAAAAAAAACTTAACATCTTATTAAAGTCAAAAATATTGAATCTCAGAGGAATTCATAATGTGACGTGTATTTACTATAATTTGAAAGGCATATGTAAAAACGTAGCTTCTTACTTTATTAGCAATCTTTCATACTTTAGTCTTATTCAATTTTGCATAAGGTTAATTTAAAATCGAAAATTATAAAGTCATGTAAACTTTTTTACTCTATTAAATATTAATACATAAAATAATGTGACAAAATTATACTACAACTTATAAGTGTTAGAAGAATTATGTATTTTAAATTTAAATTCAATAACAATTAAAATTGCAGTATCAATTATGTGAATATTGAGTCATGTTGAAAAATTGATATGACATATTTTTTGAATTTTGATAACAGAACTCATTTTTATACAATGACTTTTGTACGTAATAAAGAACATGTACAGATGTCCAATTTACGATTATTCAGTGAAAGTATCACCTTAATCAACTGAAAATATTTCATTTAAAAAAAAAACCTCTTCTTTCTTAATAATTTTTTTTATACGTATAAATCACAGTTGCCGGTAAGAGACAGGCGGTTTCTTAAAAAAAATAAATAAATTTGTTGCATAGCATTTTATTATTATTATAACTTTGATACACAGATAATTGCAATATGTTACATAATTTATATTTTTCTTGCTAAGTTTGGTATGAAAGAGTTCTGTCACTCCGTGGTAAAGAAGGATCTCTTGCTCAACTTTAATATAGTACCCCCTAACAAAAAACAAAAAAAATTTTGGTATTACTTTTTTCGTATTGTTGGTAAATATTTAAGTGTATATGCTAGATCTTACAATACTTTTCGTGAAAGAGAATGGTTTATAGTGTTGCACAAGACCAATCAACGACACCATCCAGGAATATTATTGATCTATTATTTTAAGAAAAACATGTATTTATAAGATTTTTTGTATGCATAAGCATGTAAAAACATATTTTTTTACTCTAATTTAAAGATTAGATAATAAATCTAGAAAAAAAAATAATAAAGAACGTTTGTTTCTTCCAGTGTGTAGGTTTTAAATTATTTGAATTAATTATTAAGCTTAAGTGTAAGTGTCTTCTATCCAGTATCTGTTTTATCTCCATTGTGATCAGAGAAATTTTTCATGACATAACTTTCTTATTTGCTCCAATCTTTATCACCTTAAATGTTTTTAGAAATCAAAAACCATGCCAATAGTTAGTCATTTATCAGGTAACACAAACATATAGCTGCTTTGAAAATTTTGCAAATCATAACTATTACTCAGGCTTTAAAATTCTTATATTTGATTGTATTATGTGTTTTGAAGTCATTAAATAAATTTTTTTTAATTATTTTATTAAATATTATACTTAAAAAAAATTTGTGATCTTCAGAAGAAACTGTGTTTAATCTTGCTATCATCGTATGTGTTTTTTTCTTTTCTAATTGTAATTTTTCATTAGAAATCTTCGATTTAGGAATGTGGACATGTTAATAATTTAAAAAAATATGAACTTTGTTTAATTTAGCCATACTGTAACCAGATTTTGCCAATTGGTAATCATACGTTTTATATCGTCTCCTTTCAAAACTATATTTTGTTTACTTTAACGATATAGTGCTGAATTAATTACCTAATGACTTTATCATGAAATTCAATTTTTGTCATCTGCATACTATTTTTATTTAAAAATGTGTAAAATTTTGTCACAAATTCTAATTTTCAGCACAATATTTAACATTAATATGGTATTTATACTTTATCAACAAAACTTTATTGTATGCCATGTCTATTGAATTGTGTGACGGTCCTTTATTTTCATTTTTAGTTGACTGAACATTATATTAATGAAAATTATTTCGAGTTTTATAGGCACGATGATAATTTATTCTAATCATTGTTACCTCATCACCAATGTTCGGGAAATTTTAGACAAACTGTTAGTTTTAATTAATTAAGCAAGGGCTTAATTGAGTGGGAGAGCCGTGTAGAATATGTTAAAATATTGTTATTACCTGATATTCATTTTTTTTAATCATATTTGGAGTAGCATTCTTCTGTATGTATTCAGATGTTATCATCTCATTATCATAATGTCATGTCATTATAATATATGCGTGTTGTAGACAACGTTTTTGAGACTTCATAGTGTAAGCATAAGCTATAACTTTACAAAAAATATTTTTGTTAGTGATATCTAAAATTGACTATTGTTTCGTATATAATAATCTTACTATCGAATTGGGTCTGTTATATAGTGTCGGTTTTTTAGTAAGGTTTGATTAACTATTTAAAATCTCTTTCTCTACCACGCACATGATGATATCGATGATGGTGCACCGCAGATGCTCCTGCTCTAGCTCTATCTATATAGCCCCGCTCTGTAATGATGCATATCGTTGAAATTGTGACATTGCTGTAATAAGGGCCTAGCTGGCCCTCTGTTACAGCTAAGGTACGATCAGGCGAGTAACAGGATCGTTCGATTTTCATTGGTCGGTCACTCGATCTCATGTTTTAAGTTATATATTCTACCAAAAAGCCAAAGAAACTTCCTTCTGACCGAGGATCCATAGACCCCTTATGCTGTTGTTAGTGTTTTCCCTACTTATATAGAACTTTTCGAACACCTTTAGATTTAAGTATGGTTGAAACTGTTGTATTGGAATTACAATTCGATAAAACAAAATTAAGCAATGCAGATATTATTATTTGGGATAAAGCATCAATGATACCTAAGAAGGCATTAGAAATCCTTGATCGCACATTGCGCGATTTATCAAATAATAATACTCCATTTGGAGGTAAATTAATAGTACTTGGTGAAGATTTTCGTCAAACTCTACCAATCGTAAGCAATGGAAATAAAATTACAATAATTACAGAAACCATTAAATTTTCAATCGATCAAAAATTTTCATCGTTACTATTAAAAATTGAAGAAGGCAAAATAAATTCTTTTGAAATTCCAAAAAAATGGTTAACAAATGATGTTTGTTCAAAAATTTGAAATGATGTAAATGATACCTCAATTAATAACGTTATTTTAACATCATATAATAAATTTACGTATTTATTAAATAACAAAATATTAAACATAATGACTGACGAGAGTGTAACTTATTATAGTGTAGATTATGCAACTTACAAGGGAGTTGATAGTACTGAAGATAATATATACATTCATTTTCCAATGGAATATCTCAATTCTATTCGAGGAGGTCTTCCGCCTCATGAACTCAATTTAAAAACAAATTCCATTGTTATGCTGATACGAAATTCATGTATTTCAGAGGGATTATGTAACGGAACAAGATTCAAGATAACAAAATTATTTAAGTATAACATTGAGGCTGAAATTATAACTGGTGAAAAAATTAGAAACATAGTATTTATTCCAAGAATAACTTTATCCACCGCCACTTCCTCCTCATTACCTTTTATTTTATATAGAAAACAATTTCCCTTACAGTTAGCATTTTCTATGACGATAAATAAGTCGCAAGGTCAAAGTTTTGATAAATTAGGTTTGTACTTAAAAAAGCCATTATTTTCTCACGGTCAATTGTATGTTGCACTATCTAGGTGC
>JAPYYV010009174.1:0-12100 GCA_030522625.1 Copidosoma aretas | reverse complement strand
GCCTTATCAGCCCGGGAGCCAATTCGACCGTACATCTTAATGACCCGGGAGCCAACTCGACACTTTCATGACTTATGGGAGCGAACTCGACATCTCCGCTTCAATCAATGGCCAAAACGCCAATGAAGGCTCATCCAAGTGGATAGCCTTATTTTTTGTACAAACTTTAGCAGCGCTTTGACCTACCGACAGACTAAAAATCATTGTTTCGTTTTCAGGCCTGCATCAATCGGCATCTGTATTTTTCACCACTCCCAACTGTACATATCGAATTTTTCCTCCTCCTGCATCACCAGAATGCGAAATGACGCCCCTCGCTCGAGCATATTCCTCACTTGCGTATATACTTGTTAACCGTGAGCTGCGTTGTAGCACTTTAATTACTCGTAACGCGTACGACGATGGCCCGCTGGACATGTGCCTCCGGAAAATATACTTCCTTCCGCGTGGACACGAGAATAGATTGAATTAAAATCGCAAACAGCACATCGCGCCCCACAATCTTGATCAGGTTTACACACGCGCGTACTCCCAAGTCGCTGCACCCGCGGCGCGGAATTTCCTTTTTTTTCCGTAACGCGTCTTTATTTAATTGTTCTCCACATCCCTTTCTCCATCTTTTTTTTTGTTTTCTCTCCTTCACGCTCGACCCAAAGAAATTAGCGTCACTCCGTGTACCATATCACAAGCAGCTCGGCTCATCGGAACAACGCGCACGAGACGGGCGCTGATGGTTCTGGCGCGCTGCGCTGGAAAAGTACTTGGGTACCACAGTAGGTAAGTATACGTGTACAGCAATACGTAAAATGATCATCATCATCATCAGCTGCTGCTGCTGCTGCAGAAGTGCATACGTTTTCGAAGGTGAAAACAACAACTAATTGCGCGTACGCACACTAATGGGCAATTTTTCGGGGGAAGGAAGAAGCTTCCCCGCCGGGTGGGCGGTGCGGTGGAAAGCGCATACATATCCGGCGCGCGGGTGAGCCTCGCGTCGAGTTTGAGCTCGAGCTTCGCGCGCATTGTTTGGACAGAAGAAGAAGCACAAATATAGACTCGATCTGTTCAATAGTGCGCGAATGGGATAAGTTTTGAGAGGTGCGTCATCCCCCTAGCCGGTCGTTCTCGAGGTCTTGGTCGCTGGAGAGGGTGTTGTTGGATCGTGGTGCGTGCATGTAGACCCTGCAGACGTTGAATCAGCATAGAATCGCATTGGCTCGATCCTCAAATTTTTCATTGGACGGGGATGTGATTGTTTTTTTCTTCGTGTATTTTTTTACGTGACGTTTTTTGAAATTATTCAATAATGGGAGACACTATTCATACATATTTATATGTACACAAGAGTTGGGAGAGAAACAGCCAGCGCCCGTAAAGATGTATACATTTGCTCGATTGTTTTCATTTTTACTTGAAAGTCAAAAGAAAAATTAATGTTCATCAATTCCTACTCTTGGGTAAAGTGAATTTAACATTTTCCGACGCATTGTTAGCGACCGAATGGTCCAGATGACGAGTTAATTTGCTGCATACAGACGGACTGAAATCAATAGCACTTCATAATTTTTAATCGTTTACAACTTATATGCGCATTTTTTTAATTTGCAAAGAGCGTAATAGCTGTGTGTAGCGTCAATTCGATCTTAGCTGGTCTGTCATTTGTTATCCAACACGAATTTCAAAAAAAAACATAAGAGCAAAATGATGATTGCAATACAGAGTAATTTTAAAATACTGTTGTTCAAAAGAATACATTAAATGCATGAACATCAATGTGACTGATCAAATTCTCAGGAGAACTGGCAAAGAAAACAAAAAAATTAAAAATCCTATCGAATTTCAGCGAGATATTGGGTCAAAATGACACAGAAGAGCTTTTTATTGCTGACGGCGTTGATTTGCATTACGGGCCATTATTTTGGCGCTGCAGCGGACGAGCAAACGGCCGGGACGTCAAGATCAGGATTCAAACGGGAGCCTCGCTTTATTTCCGTAAAACCGCACGAAGGAGAAGTCGAAGTGAGTTTGTTTTATTTTTCTCGCAACAATGATTGCAGCCCAATAATTATACTTGTATAATACCATGTGCACATACGGTTTTAGGTAAATTTAGACTTGTCAGTTCCGTTTATAACCTTGCCTCTGGACCAAAAGTCGAAACGTCTCGGAGCTCCCCTCTCGCCAATCAACATCAATCCGAAGGTAATCAGCGAACGTTTTCAGAATCAATCCGGATAACCGATAGCTTCATCCGCTCGTTATTATAGGGTCTGGCGATATTTGGCACGCTCTTGGTCCTGACTGCAGTGGTTGTTCCTTTCTTTTCGAAAAACGTCCCCAACGTAGAAGACCCGACGGAGCCCGTTCCCTACTATCAACAACATCACAATCACTACTCGAAGGAGCACAAAAGTAAAGGAAACAACACGTACTCTTTCAACTCTTGGAACACATTTATACATTTGTAACTCAAACATTTTTGTTTCTCAAAGAGTTTTATGCATTTTTTGTACACTCTTTTATGAATACAATACATGCGCAATCGCAGAAAGTATTAAAGTAATCCCTTTCGTTTTGTGATACAAATAACGCAGGAAGGGACAGAGCGGGTCTGGATGATTTTTGGAACTTTGACGAATCGCTGAACGACATATTGTCCCGCAACGGCCCCGTGACCCCCTGCCTGCAGCTTATCGCGTGTTCGGCGGTCGCTGAGGCGCGCCATTCTAACAATCAGTCGAGTGCCGATAAAATCATCGATGGCTTGTCCAGGTAAAATTTTGTTTGTACTCTTCGTTGCGGTTGAATTATAATTGATTTTTTACAGCCACGGGTGGTTCGAACGAGTGACCAATGGAACGTCGATAGAGGAAGCGATTTCAACGGGCCGCAAAGTCTCGGAGACAGAAGAGTGCAACGCTGCGTTCAAGAATTGCTCTTTGAATCGACAAATCGTTACCAATTTGTTGAAACTTATCGGCTTATGATGCAATTAAATTAAGCAGTTTGTGGAAAAATATTTTAGGTATAGTGATATAAAAATAGATGGCGCACTTGAGGTCGACTTTCATAGGCAAAATATTATAAATAAAATAAATAAATAAGTAAATCGTTCATTGGCTACAATTATATACTGTACTGCAACAGAAATTTTTCTCAAATAGTTGAAATATCATAGTTCTTGTGCCCACGTATCAGAATCATACATACAATTTCTTTTCTTCCACTTTTCAACATGATACGGAAGAAAAAAATGCTAAAAATCTCAGCCATTATATATATAGGTACTCATCTTCGCGTGGCAGTTCGAGCACGCAACGTTTTTATTTCTATCGTGGAAAAAATGTCGCACAAATGTAGTATATATTGAAATAAATATTAAGTTTGTGAGTTAATAGCAGAATAAAACTCTCCAGAATTTGATGTCCATTCAGTAATTATCAATTGAATTGTAAACAAATTTGATCGCATTTTGACTAAGTACCGAAAATGATTATTAAAAAAAAAAAAAAAAATTAATGCTTATATTACCGTGTGGGAATTACTTTACAATTTTTTTGAACAGTCAAGAGAAAAAATATACTTCGTTTTTCAGGTGCAATGCTGGTGTATTTTTGATGTATGTAAGTACTCTGGCCACTTTTGTAGTATAGTTGTGCTTTGTATGCTGCAGTTATAGTTGAATATATGTATAATATATTGTTATTTGTCATTAATACTGTTTTTCCACTTTTTTACCATGACATTATTAAGTATACATATTTGAGTAACCAAGTAATTGGAATTCAAAGAATAATTGTTTACCTCCTCTTGGATACATGAATAGACAAACCATATTAAAATAATTTTTTTCACTGAAGTTTCCAACTTTACCACCTATATTATAATTACCACATCAAAGACCATACATCAACATATTATGTTTCAGCATTTTGCCAACTTTTGCCAAAATGTTGAAAATTACCTCCAACATCACCTTTAATATGAATGAGTAAGATTTTGTAACAATTTTTATAATTTATTAATACAAATATCGTACGGGCCGGTCAGAAAGAAATTTACTTTTGATTTTGCTTGGTTTTCAAACGAAAGAGAGGCGTGTAAAAGGGGTTGAACTTAGTACTGGAATTATTAAATTAATTAAATTGTAAAAAATAAACTGCGTCAAAATATTATTCCTATTCGCACACAGCGTTTTGAAAACGTTGAATACAAAACTTTTAAACGTTTTTGTAAATATTGAAAAGCCATTTTAAGTATGCAAACGTTGTAAAAACGTTCAAGGTCTCAAGGTGTCCGGTCCTTGATGTTATAAAAAATCACGTCAGAATCGCTTGCGCAAAAGTTTTCTTGTAAGTATGTATCCTAAATGGTGCGTGTTATCATCCGGATGACACTGTTCCGTTTGGTGTGTTGAGAGTTGAGAGTTGAGACTGTTGAGTGTCAAGGTCAAATAAGTAACGAAGAGCGAAAAAGTCAGGTCGGCGTCGACGACGAGGAACGACTGAACGAGGAATATTTTCATATTATACCAACTGCTGCTAAGTGCTATTGTAGCATTGTATTTTTTCTCTCCCCGATCCCCGACTGCAATCGTTACTACCGTTTTATGCATACTTCTCGTTTGTGTTCTGCATTGTTGTAAGTACACTTGTGAATTGTGAAGTTGTGACCGTTGTGAGTTGTAAGTATACTTGTGAGAGTACTGAGAGTGTGAGACTGTGAGTTGTATAAGTACATACTTGTACTGTGTGTACTTATATATAATACCATACGTCTTCGGTGATTCGGTCTTTTAATTCCACTAAGTATTGCCTGCAGCTAGTTAGATTGACTCAGCATAGTCTGCTCGTCTGCTGTCTCTGCTGCCACGCCACGACATCGATACATACGCGCAAGCACACACTTAATATACTTGTACAGAGAGAGAAGAGGAGGAGAATCAAAGGCGCCACGCAATTATAACCCAGAGAGAGGCAGTACCTGCTGCAGTTTATAGTGTAAGAGGATAGAGGTACACCACGAAGAGGACGACTACGACATCGACGACGACGAGGACGTGGTGCACCGTAACGTCTGCGAGAACGAAAAGCACTACCTTATCGTCAGCTTGTGCGTAGTATGTCCACGATGAATCCCGAATAGTGAGTACTAGATTTAACATTACGTGCATCATGCCAACGATCATCGTTTATTAGATCGTTTTGTGTCATTTTTATTCGTGTCTTTTTCTTTCTATCTTCCACTCTCTGAGTATATGCTCCGCTGCTGCTGCTTTATTTTTCTCATTATTGGGACAGAGGAGACAACCTGTAAACATCGGAGGAACGGATACTTATCTGTACTCACATGATGCTCCGAAACGCTTTGAAGGGCCATATTGTTTGTTTGTTTATTATGGGAGGCGGCCAACAGGCTGGGGGAAGTGTAGGAGGAGGCTCTCGCTTATTTGTTTTTCCGTTTTGTCCTTGCGTATATACATGCAATGAATACAAATAGGCGTACACCACAAACACACACACACACACACATACGCATACGTGTTAGATGCATTGCAGCAGAGCAACAAAAGCGATGAGCGATGATGCATCATCGGGATAGAGTTTCTCCATTGCTCTCTATATCTTTGTTGCGTGCTTCGATATAGTACCTAATACCTATCAGTACCCAATACTCTGCATCTATATACTTTCTGTGATTTTCGTATCTTTCCTCCTTCGTCTTTCTCTCTCCATCATCCCTCTGTATCTGCTGATAACCGTCATTTCACGTGACAATACTTGGTGTATTTAGTTCAGCAACTGCTGCTGCTATTGTTCCTGCTCTAAAATTTTTCCCAGCATCATCCAATCATGTACGGATGTCTAAAATGCGTACACCCATCGACCTCCAGGCCTCTAGCCCTCAACGGCTCTCTCTCCCTCTCTCTGGTCCAATTCAGCTGTCCCAATGCTCTCGACAAGGTATAAAAGACTTTCAAACATAAGTATAAGAATAAGTCTATAAAATGTATGAGCTGCCAAGCTCTCTGTGATATACTTATGATGCTTGTTGCTATATCCATTTCTCGCTTTCTTCGCTCACAGTGACCACATACGCCTACCTTGTCCCCTCCACAAAATTCTTTTGCGTAGAAGCTCGTGTACAGCTGATACGACCCACGGTTTTTTTTCTTCTTATTTTCATGTGTACATACACAAAACAGTTATGTACGCATCCCCTGTGGTTCTCAAACTTTTTGTTTTGAACAATGAGCCTACAGGTGCACTTTTGCAGCTCGGAAGTTGACAGGTACTCGAAGAAATTTAACAAATCATTGTGACATGATACATGTTATCTTTTTGCACTTACACTATGATGTTAGTTGCATTTTTTATTGTATTTGTCCTAAAACACCGTGCTCTACCGATGGACTCTCTTGCTCTGAGCCTGGGGTGCAAAAAATAGTAGAATACAAGAATTAAATGTGTTGTGAGATGTCTTTTTCTTGTGACCCAAAGCTCACGAATCTGTCAAATCATCAGAGGACAAGAGCTTTTTACGATGTTGTACGCACATACTCAAAATACTTAAATGCAGCAAGCACTGACATTAAGAGAAGAGAGAGTAAGAGCGCAAAGAATGACATTTGACATGTTTTATTAATAGCCCACTGCCAAAGTGCCGTTGTATGCATTTGTATTTATAATTATATACGATTGTCCACGCTTTGTCTTGCAGTGATTACTTGTTTAAACTGCTGTTGATCGGTGACTCCGGTGTCGGCAAGTCTTGTCTGCTGTTACGGTTCGCTGACGACACCTACACAGAAAGCTACATCAGCACGATCGGCGTCGACTTTAAAATCCGGACTATCGACCTGGACGGCAAAACGATAAAACTCCAGATCTGGGACACCGCTGGCCAGGAGCGGTTCAGGACTATCACGAGTTCCTACTATCGTGGAGCGCACGGAATCATCGTCGTGTACGACTGCACGGATCAGGAGTCCTTTAACAACGTCAAGCAGTGGCTCGAGGAAATCGACCGCTATGCCTGTGATAACGTCAACAAACTCTTGGTTGGCAACAAATCCGATCTTCAAACTAAGAAAGTCGTCGATTACCAGACGGCCAATGTAAGCTCCTATGTGATTTTTTGGTTTTTCTGTATCCTGTATTTCTGTCTGATTTGGAGGCTTGTGCAGTTTGAACTCTTATGATGAAGTATATTTGAATTAATAACTTTTTCATATTTTTTATTCTGTGACTTTTTTAATTTAGTTTGCTCAATTACATTTCACTTTCATTTGTATAATTAATACGAATTTTTTTTTTTTATGATAAATTGTTAACATTTTAAAGAAAATTAGTAAATATGATGCAAAGAACTTTAAAAATCATGAGATCTATTTATCACGAGAATTTAAATCACAAATTCGGACGTTTCTTTCATATAAGCATTAGAATATTATCTTCCGTAAACCATACATTTAATTTATGGACATGTTCATTAATAAAATTACAATGAAAGTCGAAAATATAAGGACCCATAAAATGTATTTAAAAAGTTATCTATTTTCCATTTAAAATAGAAATACGCTGAACAGCTCGGCATTCCATTCCTTGAGACGTCGGCTAAAAATGCAACGAACGTAGAGCAGGCTTTTATGACAATGGCTGCAGAAATCAAAAGCCGAGTGGGACCGCCGTCGGGTGGTAGCGAGCCCATTAACAAGATCAAGATCGAAGGCAATGTCGTCGACACCTCGGGAGTTTCGGGTTCTAAGACCGGCTGCTGCTGAAACACTTAAGACCAACAAACCATCGAGTCCGCATCGTTCCCAACCCTCGATCCTATGGATACGAGTGAGCTTTTTCACACATTTCATTCGTCCCAACAGACACAAGCAAAAAAACATAGAAACTAAACAGAATGACTTTACGAGCATGAAAGAGATAATAATGGTGATTATTATTATTCTTATTATGAGAGGGAAAGGGACTTTTTTTTATTCATATACAGGACACTTGCTTTCGAGAATTAAAAAAAAAGAACTCGTGTATGAGATGCGGGTTATTTTCATTTTTCTTATTTGTTTGCTCTTCCTCTGCTCTGTTTTCTTTTTCCATACGACATGTATACTTTTCTTTATTTTTTTAGGAGGCAATGTAAAACTAGAATGTACGTTAAACTGGAGAATTTGTAAATTTTTTGTGATAAATTATTCATTTAAAACAAGTCAGGTGGCGTTTTATTATATTTACCATAAACATTAACGCAGTAGAAACAATTAAACAACTTTTGCATACAGTCCTTGTAGATCGTATATCTTATAAATAGTAAGTGTCCCGTAAGACTTAATTTTCATTTTCTTTATTTTTTATTAGTGCAGCTTAAACACTAACAGAAAGTCCTGAGCTGCTCACCGAGTGCGTTGGTCGTGATTGAAATAATAAAAATTATCTTAATTACAAGGGCAGATGTTGTGATTAAGTTGACGAGTTCGTGCGTGATGAGTAGCCTGAAGAGTGTAACGAGTATCTGGGGACTAAATTTTTGATGAATAAATATAGTGCAGTAATAAGTACATATATTTCTTGTAATAAAACGTAATGCAACAACACAAGTATAACAACATTGAAAATTGATTTATTATCATTTTGTTTAAACAACTTTTATTCATTCGAATTTTTCAAACAAGAAAAAGCATCACGATACTAAATCGATCAATCAGGAAGCACTACAAATTCGTAACTTTTTCTAAAGTAACTTGAATATGAGCTTTGCTGATGATCGAAACGGGTGCGGATGAGTTAAGGGAGATTGTAACATTTACAAAAAGAAAAAAACAAGATTGTAGAGTCATTTAAATTCAAATCACTGATAGAAAATTCCATAAAATAAACTTAAATTTTGTAGTTTAAGGGTTGATGAGAATCACAACAAAACATTAAAAAATTGCAACCGACGTAGAAGAAAGAACAATTGTTTGTTGCAATTCGCGAGTGAGGAGGAAAAACTTTTGCATAAGTATCTTTTGGTATGGAATATTTTCATGTCCAATACGCAGAGCTTTTGCTCGTGTGCGCTATAATTCTGAAAAGAGCAAAGTCGTTCAATGATGCTCGTTAGGCTGTTGCTCGATCGTAGTTGTACTGTAAACATGTAACATGTCAATAAATGAATAAACAACAACAACCAACCAACAAGTATACAAACCACTCGATCGGGCTTATTATCGTTTGCACACGCCAAGTTTATCTGCAAATTTATATACATACAAATATATAAATATATATATATTTACGGACTAAATTAATTGTTCTTTTTTTATTGCGCGAATTGTGCATTGATTATATAGAAGTTTAGCAAACTATGTACGTTTTGAAAAACATTTTTTCAATTTAAAGTATATTAAAGCTGGAAAAAAGTAAATACGAATTTGTTGTCTACTATAATTTATGTTGATAACCATTTAATTGTAATAATATATAAAAAGGTACGTATGAATGTGACATTTTTAGATTTTTTTTTTGTATTAAAATTTGTTTTAGAAGATAGTTCTTGATTGTAAAAAATGAATAAAGTTAAAACATCATTTTGACAAGTTTTTATGTACATACATACACACGACTTTTTTTTCGTCCTCTACAGTCTATACACATACCAAAAACAATCTAGGGTACTAGATGGAGTTTTCAATGGTCTATACTGTATTATTCGCAATGTTTAGTCATCAATTCTGAAACAACACTTTTGCACTTAGATATTTTTAAATACAATAAGTACTTTTGCTGCATATAAACGCATATAGTCTCCTGCAGGGTAACTATAGCAACGCGGCCGGAGAAACACATTTCGGAGTATCCAACAACACTTGTTGAATTCAAGCTGTAGCTTTTTCATTTCGCACCTATAAGTATAACAAAGCTACAATGTTCGAAGACGAGCTTATGTTGTCCTCTTCGTTCTTCACCGAGTCGTCGGGTAAAATGCAGAGGTACAGCGTCGCGGGTAAAATTGGCGAAGGAGCGCACGGCCTGGTGCTCAAGGCTTACGACAACGCGAGCCCTGTACCCCGGCCTGTGGCTCTCAAGAGGATCATGCTGAAGAGGATCGAGGACGGCATATCGACTTCCGTTGTTCGCGAGGTCAAGACTCTGCAGCGGCTCAGACATCCATACGTAAGGATATACAGCTTGGTTTGATTTGTATCTGATGCTTTGTCGAGTGAAATTTTTTTTTCATCCATCTATAATGAGCTTTTGAAAATATTATAATACTTTAACGAGTGCACACATGATACTAAAGCCACATGCATGTGTGAAGCCAAACAAGTTGAAATGCAGACAAAACAAAAAGGCTTGCAACCGGATACTTTTCACTGCATAATTATTATCAGGGGGTCCGAGGATATTGCGAGAATCTAATCCGTTCTCGGAGCAGAACTCGAGCGAATTGAAAATACGTTTCCTGGTATACAAATACTCTCTTTGCAAGGATAATGTTTGAATGCCCTCAAACGCGGGTGCTGGGATATTGTTTTAGTAAGCTTTTCGTCCAGATAGTCGAGCTACTGGACGCTTTTCCTTCCGGCCTGGATTTTGTGATGGTGTTCGAGTACATGCCCTCGGGGCTCTGGGAGTTGCTGAAGGACAGCGACAGGCCGCTCAAGGACTCGCAAATAAAAACCTACATGAGGATGCTTCTGGAGGGCGTCGCCTACATGCATTTGAACAACATCATGCACAGAGTATATATGTGAATTAATTATTGTCTCCATTTCATGTAAGAATAAAAAAAAAAAAAACGTTCAAAGCCCCATTGTCGCACTGCTCAAAGGATCTGAAACCCGCAAATCTGCTGATTCGCGAGGACGGCGTATTGACGATCGCCGATTTTGGACTGGCCCGACTGATGTGGGAGGACGTAAGCCGCCCGTACTCGCACCAAGTGGCCACGCGATGGTACAGGGCACCCGAATTACTGTACGGCGCGAGATTCTACAACGCCGCGATCGACATGTGGGCCGTGGGCTGTATTTTCGGCGAAATGCTCAACAACTCGCCGCTCTTTCCCGTTGGTTTTACCCTATATCCGTGTACTTTGTACACTTGCAATTTTAATTCATAAGAAAAAGACGATCTGATTTTCAGGGTGAAAGCGACATAGAACAGTTGGCCATAGTCTTGAGCCATCTGGGTTCTCCGACGGCGGAGTCGTGGCCGGAACTGAGTTCCCTGCCCGATTACAACAAAATAACGTTCCCTTATCACAGGGGAGTCGTGTGGGAGCGCATCATACCGGACGCTCAGCCGGAAGCTATGGAGTTAATGAAATCGATACTCATGTACGATTCGGCCAAGCGTCTGACCGCACAAGAGGTGCGAACATGTGTGTTGTATAAAAAACAATGTTTGATCATTCGAGAAGATTGATTTTCCTCTTTTTTAATGTTTAGGCGCTCCGTCACGCGTACTTTCATACGAAACCGTATCCTTGCAAGAAATCTGAACTCGTCAGGCCGCCGAGTGATCATCGCACTCGACTCAAGCCCAAGGAAATCGAAACGAATCTCAAACCTACGGTTTTGTTTAAAAATTTGTTGAATATTATATAAGATGTGTGTGTGTTTTTTTTTTTGTATGTTAATATACATTTTTCATGCACGTGATTTGAGAATGTACAAAAAAGATAGTACAATAAACATAAGTTGAGATGGCACTTTTTGTAAATTTGGTTCGTTAACCGATATAACTGGCTCTTGGTGTCGATTTCATGAGTGTACTTTTGTTAAACTTCATAATGTATTCGATACAACATT
Source organism: Copidosoma aretas (assembly GCA_030522625.1). Classification (NCBI taxonomy): domain Eukaryota; kingdom Metazoa; phylum Arthropoda; class Insecta; order Hymenoptera; family Encyrtidae; genus Copidosoma; species Copidosoma aretas. The sequence continues at coordinate 294 of JAPYYV010009174.1, read as the reverse complement.
TGAGAAGCTCTACTAATTTATATTATTATTAGTTCAATTTAATTAGAGTAAAACTAAAAATCGATCTGAGATACTGTAGCTGTACGTGACCATAAAATACGTATAATAAAATAATACAGATGTCAATCGCCCTCAGGAATCCGTAGAAAGCAATAATCACGAATTTATTTCAATTAAGTATTTACTGCACCGGTACACTATTCGCTGTGGGCATGTCTGGAGAGGGGATACAAAAATCTATGCCAGCGCATGACAACACCAGGAAAGCGAACTACTCTCTATGCCGTCCAATAT
>JAPYYV010009173.1:0-12101 GCA_030522625.1 Copidosoma aretas | reverse complement strand
TCTTCTGGAACTTTATAAAATTCTTATAATTGCTCAGCTCTAAAACTCACAATCGTTCTAAGAAAAATTATGGATAATCTCACGCCCGGACTAAACACATGGTTTAAATTATTCCGAAATCTGATTATTATAAATAAATGACGAAAAATTGTCAAAGTCAAGATAGAGCTGGATTTTGAAGTTTCTCATATGAGTATGTGTTAATTGAACCCTCGATTTCTTAGCTCATAGGCTCTGAATAGCTCTAAAATTTTAACGATCGTCTTCTACAATTGTAAATAACATGTGTATACAGTTTTAACAAAATGTTATGCTTTTTATGTTGTAGTTTAGCTCCCTTAATGTAAGGTATAAAATTAGCTAAAATGATGTTTTTTGGCTGCAAATAAGATTTTTTTCGTAAACTTAAAACCTTCGTCACTTTTCTCATGATCAACACTTTTAGCTTAACCAGTGCTCAAATTACAGCTCGTTTTAAGCGCTATCGATTACTGTTGAATTAAAGACGTAAAATATACTTAAAGTAAGTTGTATAACAGTTGATGTTTATAAATAGGAATATTTCGCTGTAAATCAGTTGTCCTATTTTAGTTAAGGCTCAACTCTCATTTAAGTTATAAGTTCTACTTGAAGAAAAATCAAAAGCACTTAAAGAGAGCTTAGTTTGAGCATTGGTTGAGCTTAAAACGGTAGTTACGAGGAAAGTTACGTAGGCTTAGAGTTTACGATGAAAATGATGGAAAATCTCAAAATAGATTATTTTAACCAATTTTATACCTTACATTAAATCTCTCGTAACTTTTCTCCTGAGCCACATTTTGAGCTAAACCAGGGCTTAAATTAAAGCTCGTTTTGAGGGCTATCGAATACTTATAAAGAAGATCACATTAGTTAAACTAGAGTCGAACCACAACGAAAACAGTACGACTATAATTTTTACTGAATTTTCCCCTATGCAAACCTTGATTGTTGTTCGACTTACAATATATTAAGCGTTTTTGACCAGTCAGTAAACGATAGTGCTGGAAAAAGATTCAATTCAAGCACTTATAGGGTGAAAAAGGTTGATCTAGTCAAAAAGTACAAAAAAATGAATTTTGATCTTAAAAAACGCCAAATTTCGTCGATCAGAGGTTTTGGCTCATTTTAGACACCAACTTGAATCGCTCGTAACTTTTGACTGAATCGATATTTTGAGTCCTACCAGGGCTGAAATTAAAGCTAGTGATAAGAGCTGATTAAATCAAGAGGATTTAAAATAAAGAATAGAGATATTTTAAACCTCTATCAGATGTCACTATTCAAAAATTCGTATCAAATTTTTGTCATCCTTAAACAAGTAACAAACCGCTTTTGGGACATAAAAATCGTTAAAACAACTTTAATGTGGTATGAAACTTGAATTTTTTTTTGGAATTAATACAAGGATATGAAACTAAATCTTTCAAGCCTTGAACCATCAAAACCCCTCGAAAGGTTTCTAGGGTATGAGTAATTTTCCACAAAAATCTCAGTATTTCTTTGATAAAAACTGAACAAAATATTTTATCGAAATGATTCAAAATGAAAAATAGAGCTCTATCAGATCTTACTATAAAGAAATTAAAATTAAATTTTCTGAACCCTGAAAGAAGGAAAAAACCATTTTATTACCAAAAAAATCGTTATAAAAACCTTAAAAAAGTATATAACTTAAATTTTTTTCCGAGCCCTCATAAGGATGAGAAAAAAAAAATTTGAAGCCCAGAATCACTAAAATCTACCGTTAGGTTCCTAAAATATGAGTGATAACATACGCACGCACACACACACACACACACATATACAACACACACACACACACACACACACACACACAGACAGACTGACTTTATCTACAAATGGTATTTCTTAATTTTAGACACTATATAAAACATTTCTAACGTATTTCTGGAAATAATTTCCGTTTACCTTGATGAGAAAGCAAAAGCAGCTTTTTCTTATTCTCTGGTCAGTTTATTAGATATTTTCTGATTGGAAAATTATTTAAGAAATAAAATCAATACACTCATTAAAAATATTTGCATTATGGATAGCTTTTTTGTTTTAAAAATCATACTTTTTTATATTTTGCGCGTGAAAGTTTAAATAGCGCACACTAACATTTTTATCGATTACGAACGGCGTAACTCTATATTTAGTTTAACGAACGTTAACAATTCTGAATAACACCCCTGGGGAGATTACGATCAGTCAACGCTTGTTATTATAGGGCTAATTAACTGTTGAAATCGCGACTTATTTCAAACAATAAAAGAAAACGTATGTATAGAACGATTGTAATGCCGGTCCTGCTCTACGAAAGCGAAACGTAGGCAATCACAAATAGCGAAGAAAAAACAATCGAAGTATTCAAGAGAAAAGTACTCAAAAAAACATTTGGGGCAAAAAGGGACGAAGTAAACGGGCAATGAAGGATATGACATAATGTGGAGGTCGAGGAATTATATGGGGACCCAAGCATAAATCAGGTGATTGAAGCACGTAGACTGCGATGGGCTGGACTCGTTGCTAGGATGGGAGTGCAAAAAATCGCATATAGAATCGTGATCGTAAAACAAAAGGGAACTATACCACTTGGCAGACCGAAATGAGGATGGAAAGATAAAGTGTTAGAAACCCTTGGAGAAATGGATAAGTTAGATAATAAGTTGTCGCTATATGTAGTCAAAGTCAGGGAAAAATGGCGGAAAATAGTACACTTGGCAATGAATTTTTATGTTCATTTGTATCGATTAATACTAAAAAAAATTATATGATTATAAATGATGTCCCTCGTTAAAGCTATTTGTTTGACCATGTAACATAATTATTCAATAAACACAAGGGCTTTTTTATCTCGTGTTTACATAATATATTTTGGTTGTTTATATCTTTATAAGTATAATTCTTAAGTCAAACATTCCACGTAAAAGATTGTTTTTTGTTTCACTTATTCTTAATTTTGAACATAATTATATAATTATTTGTTAAGTAATTATGGATGTGATCAACAAAAGAACAAGTGAAATAGAGAAAATTTTTCTCTGCATAGAATCCACGAGGAATATTTTACTTGGGAATTGTATGCATAGAGATATGCACAACAGAATCATATAATGCAAACTGGAGGTAAAAAAGCCGTTACGTTTATTAAATACTGATATTACATGAGCATAGAGATTTCTTTAATACTTTTTAAGGGCAATTATTTATAATTATATAATTATGTGTTTAGTAGTTATTGATAGTAGAACATTGATGACATGTGAGAAAGAGAGAAAATTTTATTCTCCACGGACCATTACACGTGGAACTAAACCACGGAGCTTCACCGTTTTGTTATAGTCTCCGTATACTATTTAATCAAGAGATGGGATTTCACTGCGTGAAAATACCTGTTAAGACCTGACTTAGGAAAATCGTGATGTTGCTACTAACTATCTTTCACATATTTTACATGCTTGACAGCATACAACTCTTTTCCCTCTTATTTTTCGATACCTATCCAAGCTTTCTAATGATCCTTCTTTTACCCTCTTTGGATCTACTAATATTTTTATACATTTGTCGTCAACTTATTAACTACCATGTCACCCTCTCTCTCTGCTGACTTTACATGTGCTCTTTATCAAGCTCCCTTTTTTTCTCATGTACTCGCACTTACTAGCCGTGTGTGAGTAGTATCTTGCGAAAACCCATTCCTGAGGTGTCCAGGGTGGTCCTCTAGCGATATTATAAGTCAATTTGGCATTCTGGATACGAGAAAGTAAAATATGACTACGACCTGCAGCCTAACCTCTTCTCTGGCTGCGACCATCACTTCGAGGGACGGCTTACTCAGTGGAGCTCGGGGATTTTTGGAGTCCATCGATGCGGCTGTTCCGGTGGGGCCTTTCTCATACGCTCTTCGGACTTCGGACTTCGTGGAGTCATTGTACAGTGCAGTGCCTAGCAGTACCTATTAACTATCAAACAATCGCTTCTTTTGCTCCTACGCTCTCTCTCACTATCACAACTACAGGGTTTGCTTCGACTCCTGGGTAAGGTCGCTAGTATTTTTTTACTTAGTTATTGTGGATTTCAGTGTTAACGCACACAACAGTTATATACCTACCTTTTATTTGTACATCGGTGTGGACTGGTTTGGCTTGTTTATTTCCCTTCCACGTTAATTAAATGTAGATAACGCCTTTTCTGACCAGCAGCTACCGTTTAACAAAGGTAAAACTTCCCCGACATCACCTAATTCCCTGGCTGGCTCCCTGCTGCCAAAGCAAGATCGCACAATAGGTGACGACACCTGCGACAAATCACACTCTTCATCGAGTTCTGACAGTGATTCTGACCCAGCCCCCGTCCCCCCTAGCATGCCGATAACAGTTCCCGCCAGCCTTTAAAAACTAACAGGGGGTAAATTAACAGCCTTTCTGAATTTTTGGGACGAGTTTAGGGCTTTTCGGACGGAAATCAACGCTATAACATTGACCACGACAAAAGAATTTCAGACCTGGAGCATATCGTCGCTGACACCTGGTGGAACATGACTTCATCAGAAAGGCTCCACTCAATCGTCATGGGTATACCACCCATGCCCGGAGTTTCAGATCAAGATCTGGTCGCGGCTATATTTGGAGCAATAATCTGTCCACAGTTGGCCAATTTTATCTTATCAACTCAGCCGTGGAATCCACTGACACCAGCTCCCGGGTTGTCAAGTGAGCAACAGCAAGTTTAAAATTCTATAGGACTAGTTCTCAGAATAGTCTCGGCAGCTTATCGTGATCAAGGGTTGTTGCAGACCCACCGACTGAAAGACAAAACGTCCGAACATATCTTTAAGAAAAATGTACTGCAGAGCAATGCTACTTAAGGGAGACTATAAGCTTCTTGCTGCACCACGTCAGGCGAAGTCAAGGCTGAATTATGAGGTAACACCATTTGTCCGTGGGCCCACTGTGTTCATGCGCAGTAAAAAAGGCGAGTTACTGCTTCAGACAAAAAACGAAAGTTACCTGACTCGCCTGAAGGCACTTCCAACACCAATCAAGTAGCAATTAATGCAGCCGTCAACCCAGGGCCACCAGTACATGCTCACTGTTATCCGTGCAAACGTCGAGAGACTCTCTACACACCAACATTTAGTGAAAGTCTTGGCCTTTAGCAGGGATCCGGATATATTTGCGGTAACTGGATCTTTTCTCGATACCAGCGATCTAAGGGACCTTTTGCACCTCGATGGGTACAACTTTCTCTGGCTGAGAGGGATAAGGGCGCGGAAGGTGTGGGCCATTACACTCGTCCAAGTATTAATCTGGTGCTTCTTATCCACTCAATTACAAAATTTGATAGCCATCCGGAATGCATAAAAACTACTTTCAACCACGCAGGCCTTGCAATACTTCTTGCTGTGGTGTACCGGAGTCCCAAAGGCAAATTTCCCAAGAAATTCTTTGAGAAATTGACAGATTTTCTGCCTGCACACGATGTTTTCATCGGAACAGGTGATTTCAATATTAATTGTGACGATAAGGACGATGATGGCTCAAAATTTTCATTTAGTGAACTACATGATCTGTCACTTTTCCTGGTATCTTTGCCTCCAACACATCATGTCATATGGAGAGACCTGCCTTCTTATACTTGGATTGACATTTTTTTCATCAACAACAAATCGCTTTTGCAAACCTTCAAAAAATCAGAGGCACCCATCTCTGGTCATGACTGGATACAAATAAGTACGCTGCAACTCACCGCTTTCAACCAATTGTCAATTCTGGCTCGGAACCTCAAAGCCATGAACTTGGATTTTTTTACCCAAAATTTGCAATCCTGTCTTGATGTGCCGGAACCGGATCTCGCTACACTGTCCGCCTGTACAGACATCGACAGCGCTATCTTTGGCCTCACAGAATCAGCCACACATGCATATGACAAAGTGGCTCCACTTATGGATATTGTGTTGACCTCGCAGCGTAAGCCTTGGGTCACAGCTGAACTTCGTCAGTTGATGAATCAGCGAGACAGATTGTTCACACTGGCAAAAAGTACTGGCAAATTAGAACACTTCCAAAACTTAAGATCAATAATAGCACATATTTCTAATGCTATGAGCACCAGGAATATTAACATTATAGCACAGTTAAATGAGTCAGCAACAGATCCAGAATCCAAATGGAGCACCGTACGCAAAGCGAATATTACATCTAAAAAGTCAGCATCACCGTCAGATTGCTGCGTGCCATTTGAGCTTCTAGATGCTGATACGGAATGAAGTGCAACAACGGATTCACTTCCACCTCCGTCCAGCTTTTCCGCTGTCCCTTTTGAGTTTGGCCTGCTCTTGCTGTCACGTTGTGAATGAAGTTTTTTCAGCTCTGCTTCGCTTACCATCAACAGCTTTGGAAATTGTTGGTTTATCGTCTATCATGCTCAAATCGGCAGCCTTATCGCTTTCCCAACCGCTAACCCTGGTTTAAAACGCATGCATTTACTTGGAATATTTTCTAACGACTTGGAAATTATCGTTACTGACGCTTCTGGCTAAGATCGAATCAATAAAGTCAACTATCGACATAATACCTATTGCGATGCTTTAAGCTTTCTAAAATATTTTTAAGAAGTTATTCTTTTAGCAACTCTCTAATTTTGTTCAGTCAAATAATCTTTCGGATAAGTTTCAAGCGGGCTTTAGACCAGGTCACAGCACAAATACTGCTCTATTGGAGGTCACAGATGATGTAAGAACGGCTATCAAGAAACGCATGATTACCATATTGATACTATTTGATTTCAAAAAGGCCGTCAAGCAAGTGCCCCACTACTTTCACTCGCCAAACTTCGGACCAAATATAATCTTGATTCACAATATGGTTATGTAGTACTTATTGGGTGTAGTCTAACCTTATATTGGGTTCAAATTACATTTCGTAGATTTCTCGACATTACCTGAATAATTCTGGCCATTTACAATAAAATATTTTAAAGTGATAAGCTTAGTACCTTGCTGTTACAGTCTGCTGTAGGTTTCGGACAAAGTGTATTCAAATGTTGTAAAATGACGTCTCAACTCAATATCGTACGTTGCGAAACATTAAGGCAATAAGCCTCTAAAAACTCAGAAGAACTAAGGTTATAGTCACATAATATAAATTTTGATAATATCTTGATTAATATGACCAGAAAATAATGTATCTCTTGATAGACTTGCCATTTATCGATGACATTATATTGATATAAAATCAATTGAGTTTTCCCTGGCGATAGAATGTATTAGTTACCTGAATCCTGCTGCATGCAAGTTCTCTATTAAATCTACCAGCATATGTCAAGCTATGTTCCTTATTTAATTCAAAAAGATTCTCGTAAGTTAAAAGCTGGATTGGCACTGCTAAGAAAACTATGTAGTAAATAAATGTTGTAGTGCTTATAAAGAAATAGAGGATTCGTCATTACATGGCAGGTGCCATGTTCGGTGAAGAATGCTGTCACACAGTTTATGTTACTTTACTTATCCTACGCTATCATTTGGTACCAATGTTGTGGGGGTATAAAATACGTAGGCGTTCTGCCATTTTGTGTTAGCTGCCATATAAAATTGTATATGTTGACACTTAGCTTATTGCTTTGCACTCGAAAGATCCTCAAATTTTATACCCATATCAAGTAAATTGTAAAGAAACAGGTGAGGCGCTATTTCAAGTCTACTTCCATGTTTCATTTAGAATGACTTTTATAAACTTGCTGCATCCTACTTGTCAAACATTTTTTTTAATATTAATAATGACGAGGTTATAACAAAAAGGCAATTTGCCATATATTGGTGGCAGCCATATTAAATTTACCATACAATCAAATACACTATATTTCATTTCCAAGATAAGCTATATTGTTAGTAGTAAAGGGGAACTTAAACCAGACACTGTGACGTCACAGGCGGCGCTGGAGGCCGACCCCGGCGGGAGATCCGAGAGTACGAGTCCCGTTAGATGGCTCTGATGCTGATAACTCAGAACCATCCAAAACATACAGATGTTGGTATAACTTTCGTCAAGGTTATACTAACATCCATATTTTTCATATGGTTCCGAGTTATCAGCATCAGAGCCATCTAACGGGACTCGTACTCTCGAATAGGATCCGGCGAATATGTGTACATGTATGGATACATGTATGTATGCACAACATCGGAATCTCTGTACTTACTATGAGCGGAGAGAGACGGAGAAAGAAAAAGAGAGAGCGAGAGAGTCGGGGATTAATAAGTTGACATCAAACGTGTAAAAATATCAGGATACCAGAAGAGGGCAAGAGGAGAAAGTGTAGAAGGCTTGAATAGGTGTCGAAGAATAAGAAGGAGAAAAGTAGTATGATGTTAAGCACGGGGAGATGTGAGATATGATTGGTAGCAGCATCACGATTTTCCCGAGTCAGGTCTCGACAGACATATTTACGTGGTGAAAACGCATCTCTTGGTGGAAGAGTATCAGGAGAGTAGAATAGAAAAAGAGGTGAAGTAGGAAAATTTAAACAGCGGTAAAGATGACAAAAGCTGTTAATAGCCGATAGTAAGATTTTCAAAGATTGTGATATGATGGGAAAGACACCCTTTCTTTTCAGAAGGTGTCCTGAATATTAAAAATAAGACGAACGTGAAAGAATTGGTAATGAAGCTGTGTTAAACTGTACAAAGGCCTGTAAAGGGATGGCGAGAAAGTCAGGATGTGAATTCCTGGGATAAATATTAATTTTCTATACGTTTAAAGAAAGCACGCTGGAAGAAAATATATGTATCTAAGTGTGCAACAGAGAAAGGAAAAAGGAAAAGGAAGCTGGTTCAATAAATCTCACGCTCGTTAAATTAGATGTTGTACTATACTTTTTGAAAATTTGTAGCACGTGAGAGACGGTAAGCAAAGGGTTTTATTAGATTTCGTATGTGTGGGTGAGAATGTCCGTATTACTTGGATTTTTTCAAACCTTTATAATACGATGGTCGCGGCTACTGATTGAGAGGTATATAATAATTAAAAGACAACAGAGAGTATGTATTCATGTAAGATTTAAATTTTATTTCTCTTTCCACAATATACAATGCTTTTTTTTGCTAGTAATTCAACACATAAATTAGTTAATTCTAAAAATATAATATTAAAATAACACTCTGAAAATACCGCACCTGTCGAAGCATCCAACTTTTCTCGAGTACGTTTTTTGATAGCAGATTAATTTTCTTTTATTACTTTATCCAAAATCTGAAAACCCATTTTTTGTTCAAGTGTGGTATTTTTATAAACACGGACCAAGTCTTCTACAATAGAGTCCTTACAATTATTTACCAATATCACTGTACGTGCAATACGTTGCAATCTTTCATCCACCCAAGTGGTAATGGCCACAAGACCAAAAAAGGTGCGCCTCTGCATTACTACTATAGATTCGTAAGCCTTTTTTTTTTCGACATCCGGCTTGCTCCTTCTCATCAGTGTGGATATCAAACAATATGGACTTTCTGCCATAAGAGGTGGTGAAAAGTATGTCGATATTACTCACGTGTATTTTATCCATTACCTCGATCGCCGAGTTGTTTAAATAATTTTCAATGGTGGAATAATGGTTTTGGATATCGCTTCACATTTTCGTATTAAAACTCAGTCTTTGCGTAAACTGACTCCTTGAAAGCTGTATAGTTGGTTTGTAGCATTGTTCTTCAGGATCGTAAAAAAGTCCGACGGTAATTTTTTTAGTACCTGACTTGTTCAACTTATACGTGGTGGAGAGAATATTCAAGCTTAAATTTCCAGTATACTCCAGATCATTTTCAAGTATTTTTACATGATCCGAATCTTCAGCTGCATTTAACGATGGTAGGGCTCGTTTCTCGCGTCTTGACTCTGTTCGTGCCATTTTTGAAAAACATGCGATATACAAACGGTGAAAAAGGAACCACCACGGTACACGTATAATTTTAAACTGACCGACCCTACTGCATCCGAAAAATATTGACTATCGAGCGGAAACGGATCTCGTCCCTCACAGGTCCGGGTCAGGTATCTAACTAAAGGTGAGCGCCAAGCAACCCACGAACGCGGGTCTCTGAATACTAATGACATATCCCTTCCCCATACCTTTATTAGAAGATGTCTATGCCTAGCATACAGATCTAAACAAGCGTAGAGAGGGTGCTATAATTGTAAAGCATATTTTTTCACATCACGAGAGTTAACAGTAGTCCATGATGTGGGTAAAAATTTTCACTCTCGCTCTTTTGCATAGGCTTGACTACCCTTACGGAATAAATTTTAACCATCACAGGACTTTTATGTAAAATACATTTTACCTGCCTATGAGTTTCAGTGTATTCATAGAGTGGGGATGGTCAAGCGAAAAGTAGAGAACAGTTGAGAGGAAAATCAGTCTCCTCCTGACACTCATAGGCTAAACTATCTCGATCGTCAACCCGCTTTTAAAAAAAGAAAATCTTAAAATGTCTTACCAACTCATGAGTTTAGTATAAATTACTATAAATTCGTCGTCGTTTACCAAAGGGGCCGCATAGTTATATTCCAGACCAATGTATAACTTGCGCTACAATGACTTTTGGATTTTGCTCGACAAAATTACACAAAGTCAAAGAGAATTTACAGTTGATGAAAGTTTTGAAATCACGGTAACTTATGTCGAAGTACTGATAGGCAGAGGAAATAATTTAAAAGAACGCACGTTAAAAAAATTAAATAAAAAGCAGTTTTACAAATCGATAATAAAGATAATTTAATTTTACCGAGAGTGTTAGTTTGCGGTGAAATATTAATAAATAATAACTGTTCTTCTGATTGGAAAACAGCATGGAAAAAAATTAAACGCAGCAAAGAGAAAAAAGAATTTGCTCTACAATTGATCCGACTTTGTAAAATAGATTTTAAAAAAACATAGAACGGGTTTGGCGTTGCGGAAATAGAAATTTTTTAAAAATACTCTAAAAAAAATAGAATAGGGATTTAGGTTTACGATTGTAAGACTTTTTGAACAGGTTCCTCCCTGATATATGACGGCTCTAGAGATGAAATATTTTATGATAAATTTATTAATATATTGTACGATAATGATAAAAATCATTACGATTTAATTATAAATATTTTATCTTTAGTTAGAAAAATTTATTTTTGCCTACCGTGTAACAAAACATTTAAAAATAACCTAATGCACAAATGCGGGGTGAGATGTCCTTCTTGTGATGCAACCCCCAATTGTTTTAATGGGCAAAACGGCGTTATTAAAAACATTTTATGCAAAGACTGTTATAATAATTTCTTTGATAAAAATTGTACTTCTAATCATAAAAACCCGGTTCCTACGCTAAACATAAAACTCATAAACTTTCAAAACGTTCTATTTGCGAGACAGTGAAAATGTGTCCAACTTGTTCGCGTACTTATAATTTAGTGGTTCGCAAACACGTATGCGGTATAAAATAGTGTAAAATCTGTTGGAGTGAGCATGGTATTAACGAACAATGCTTCATGCAACCTATGATAAGGAATAAAAAATATAACTTAAAAAAAAAATTGTTTCATCTTATATGATTTTGAAACGAGACAGGACACGGCGTTACAAGACTCACAAAATACATGTGTACATGTACCGACGTTCTGTGTCGCGCAAATATGTTGCGATGAATATTCAGACAGAGAAGATTCGACAATTTGTAATTTATGTGGCCCACGTCAATTTATATTTAAAGAAAATAACTGTTTGCGTGATTTTGTAAATTTAGTTGTGCGTCATAAAAAAAGAACTTTTGCTTCTTTCATATGTATAGCGCACAACGCAAAAGCGTTCGATGCACAATTCATTCTCAGTCATATAGTTAAGAATACTACCACAATTCCCGATGTAATTTTAAATGGGAGAAACATTATAAAATTACAGGTAGGTCAGACAAAATTCATTGATAGTTTAAACTGTATCCTAATAAAATTGGGTAACTTTCCGAAAACGTTCGGTCTTAGTGGAGAAATTAAAAAAGGATATTTTCCGCATCTTTTTAACACTGCAGCAAATAAAAATTACATTGGCATCTA
>JAPYYV010009172.1:0-13264 GCA_030522625.1 Copidosoma aretas | reverse complement strand
CATTCTATTCTGAAATGTATATTGTAATTATGTAGTAAAATTATATATGAAATTAAACTTCATTTTTTAATGGTTTATAGAACAATCGTAGGCTACATTAAAAAAATACTGCCTCAACAAACGTTCACTAATAAGAATCAAAACAGTGACTTCAAGATTGTTAAATTCTTAGTAAATAACAACGATGGGTTTCAATTACAATGTAATATATATAGTGACAATATTAAACGGATTTCAGCAAAATTAAAAGTTAGTGAAGTAAGTAATCAGTACCAAAACTCAATATTTTCATAACCCGAACAGCATCAAACGTTTTTAAAACGTTGAAATTTAAACTAAAAACCGTTTTTTAGCGAGGGTTAAATAATTTTTTTACTATATTACAATTTTTTTCATGTGTCTAAAAAAAGAAATTGCTGTTTTGAAAAAAAAATTGTATTTAGTTTCTTCAACGCTCGCTTACAAAAAGTTTTTAAAACGTTTGAGGATGTTCGGGAAGTTATAGTATTTTTCATAATGACAATAATAATATTGTATTTTTAAAGAAAATTTTAATATAAAACGCAACAGTTTCATCTTCAAAAATTTATACAAAAGGAAACGCATCATTTGAAATAAATATTCAAAATTATTCAAATATTACTCTATTGGGAGGGTTTAATTTTTTCAAAAATTCAAAATGCACTCGTATAGATTTCTCTGATATTCCTTTCAAAAAGGGACACATAAGTAAAATATATAATTTTTTTATCATTTTAATACATAGTTGAATGTTCATATTAAGTCTAATGAAATCATTAATTATTTTAAAGAAATACAAGGATTCTACAATAATCAGTTCGTAAAAATAAGTGAAAGTAACGACAATAAATACTACGGCTCTATCATGAATAAAGAATACAGGAAGTTGGAAATTTTAATATACAAACAAGAAAACGAGATATTTGAATTTGATTTGGGAAGTAACTTAATAATAATAACCACAATTATAATAAGACAATTACTAATGATATTATTTTTATTATCAATTATTACCATCCTCTTGTAAATCTCCGGTTATCTCTAAGTTACTTCCTCATTTTAAAATTATATAATATGATGATGTATTTAATGGTAAACATTAATTTAAATAAATAAATATAAAAACAATTCTTTCAGGAAAGAATTCTTTCAGGAAAGAGTTATTTGCTAAAAGTATTGAAAAAGGAACAAATTAGAATTTTGAATGATGAAAAATTAGGATTTGAAGAATTAATTCTTGGAAATGAGATATATTTGAATGAGGTAAGAAATTATTTACAGATGAATAATATATATGTATGGCTTGTCTATAAAAAATGTATTAAAATATAATAACATTGTTTAACATGATTATTATCAGCGTGAAAGTACATCGAAAAATTAATATGTTGTCATCAGTATACTATCACAAAAAAAATAAAAATAAAAATTTTAAATGTTAAAAAACACAAAAAAAGGTTTATAGAACTGGAAATGTTTTAATAATAAACTAACAAACACATCAATAAAGGATATGCATCAATGACTAACATATTGTTATATTATTTTTATAATTAAAATTTTAATGCTTTAAGATATATAAAGTGGGGGTTGGCGCGCAGAGCGCGCAGGGGGCGCAGCCACACTAGTATATGTATATATATATATATATATATATATATATATAATACTATAAATGAGGGATCAGTTAAACCAGATTTTTATAATAATATTTCAAGTTCTTAGTATCTATTTGTCCATTAATATTGTAAGAGTACGAATGAATATCAAGCATTTCACTACAAAGACGCTTTTAAATTCTGTTAAACATCTAATATTGTAACTTTTCACAATTCTAGTTATGTTTATGTTCAATGAAATGTTGGAAAGGAGCTGATCTATTATTCATATTTTTTATATGACATACATGTTCTGTCATGCGTAGTTTAAAAGCTTCGAAAGATTATCCCACTTAACAACATTTTCAATTGATACAATCAATGAGATAAACACTATCTGTTCTGTTTGTATAATTTAAACAATCTTTACCTAGAGTTATCATAGTATTGAATTTTTTACGCCAATGTTCAATATATTTTTGCATGGAGTGAACAAATAATAATATCATTTTCAGTTTTAATTGATTAAGAGAAAGGTTTCTAATATGGCATGTATTATTAGGAATAGTGTACACCCTTTGACTTATCTATCGATTTATAAAATCAGCAGAATAATTATTAGCTATTAATACTTCATTTATTTATTCTAGATTTTCTGAATGATAACTTTTGACTGATAGTATTAATACTATCGAGAACTAAATTTTAAATGATTCCTATTTATTAAACTAATGGATGATACGAATTAAAATTCAAATATCTTTGTGAGTGTGTAGGTTTTCGGTACCATATTGTCATGATAGTGTTATCAGGCTCGATAATTAAAAGTAAATCCAAAAAGCTACCTTTATTGTCAATACACTTGTCGACAATAAACTGTAATTCATTATCAACACTGTTAAAAATGGTAATTAAATGATCGATTCTATATATGGGAACCCAAACAAGGACATCATCGAAATACCTAATGCATATTGGTATTCCAGAACATAGTTGTTTTAACCAAGTTGTCTCATGAACGTGCATGGCAAAAGCATAGAGTATAGGACTAACTGGGCTTCCCATGGCGGCGCCAAACACGTGCTTTAAATATTTATCATAAAACTGATATTTATGAAAACACGATTTTTACGTTACTTTAGCGCGTGTACGTACGATTTTTATGTATTTTTTTACTCGTGTATGCGTGACTTATCTTAATTTAATAACTGTTTTCAGGTATCACAGATACGTGTGAGAACAGACTCAGCGAGCATTATGTCAACACCGCTAATACGTTGCAGCGAAATGTAGGATATATTCCTACTACAAAGAAGAAAGATATTAAAAAATGGATTGATTTTGCTAAAGAAAATATACTGTCACTTAGCGTCGTCATCACTTCACAGAAGTTAAGTCATAGGGAGAAACAAAAATATCTCAATACGAACTTAGCTCATCTACATATAAAAGCCCTACTTTCTCACGCTGATTGTGTTTTCAAAGAGCATCTATAGGAAGCTTTAGTAAATAAAGATGTTATCAAAGTTAATGCTATACTTACGGCAATCTTCAATAAAGATTAATATTATAAAGAAGTACAAGAAACTATATACTTTAACGTTAGAAATCAACCCATCTATAAGAAAACTGATTTAATGGAATAGTTCAACACTAATGTACAGCAAATGATCGAGCAAGACTTAAAAAAATATCAAGAACGAGAGTCAGCATGGTCTTTCAAATCAATAGTAAATTTGTCTGTGAATATAAACAAGTCTAATCCACTACATGGAAGTTCTTGTATACCACTACCAAAATAAATTTATTATAAAAAAGCTTCTGTTGATGTGCAAAATAATGAC
Source organism: Copidosoma aretas (assembly GCA_030522625.1). Lineage (NCBI taxonomy): Eukaryota > Metazoa > Arthropoda > Insecta > Hymenoptera > Encyrtidae > Copidosoma > Copidosoma aretas. The sequence continues at coordinate 9,801 of JAPYYV010009172.1, read as the reverse complement.
AACATGTGTTTTAAGTGTACTATTCTGTCAGCACTATTTCAAATTTGTAGACATGCTCAACTTGTTCCTTGATATGGTAAGTTTGCAAATACACTAATTTTGAAGGGCATGAATTTTTCAGCAATGCTAATGCAGAAATCTGCACTTAAAAAGCAGAAGAAGATATCAATAAATTTATGTATCTTGAAGAAATGAGGAAAAAAAATATACTATTTCCCCATATCACGTGACAGAAAATAAAAAATAAAAAATCCAGGTGATTCTTCTATTACTGCAAGATTACTATTTGAATGAAGATGTTGAAGATGAAGTAATCAATGACTCAGCACCGCTGCGATTCAACTACGACTGGATTAAGAACTAATCAAAACTGGTGAGTAAACAGCTTTCTCAACGTTATCATACTCAATACATGTGTGACATACGCTTACATTTATTTTTACAGTTAAAAAGTTTCAAGCACACAAATGGACTGTAGCCAAATAAACCAATGCTTGCATTCGATTTATGTCAATGGCTAAAGCATCACATCAACTTGAATAGTGAGAAGAGAAGAAATGCAAAGAGCCAGTTCGAAAAACTTCTTTTGATACGCTTCTATAATGCGGTGTATGGCAAGACTATGAAAAATTAGCGGAAACGTGTCGATGCTAGTCTTTTAAATAAGTAGGATGGTCGGTATGACTATAAAGCATACATTGCTAAACCATACTTCCATAGCTGTTCGATCTTCGATGAAAATCTAGTGGCTGTACAGCTGCCACGAACGGAGATCACTTTACAAAAGCCTATGTACATAGGACTATGTGTTCTAGACTTATCTAAGTGACTTGTATATCGTTTTCATTACGAATACATGAAAAAATGTATAGAAGATGTAGCAACGTATCTATACACAGACACTAACAGCCTTACTTGTAAGATCTGCCGTGTAGATTTGTATAAGATGATTAACAGGGACATTCATGCATTCCATACGTCAGACTACCCTGTCGACAATCAGTTTAGCATAGAGTTGAAGAATAGATGGGTAGTTGGACTAATGAACGACGAGTGCAATGGCATCATGCTAAATTTTTTTGGGTCTTTGCAGCAAAAGGCACTCCTTCAGACTAATAGACAAGAAGCCTATAAACAAGGCAAACGGTATGAAAACATCTACCGCTAAAACAACTATTAGCTTGGACGACTATATTTGTTGTCTTCACAAAGATATAAAAGTTGTGCGAAAGCAACACAATATACGCTCATGACTGCATATACTATGTACCGAACGAGCGCAAAAGATCACTCTCAGCTCTTACCACAGTAAACGCCGTCTAATAACTGGTCAAACCGACACTTTATCGTGGGGACACTACTCGCTAAGGAAAGAGCAGTCAAAGAGAGTACAAGAAGACGACATCGATTCTGCACCTGAGAGACGTTGGCCTAATGACCAGAGTAAGTGTTATCATTCTTATATATTGATATGTATGAATAACTACATGTATATTTCATATTATTGTTTCTATATTTTGTTTAAGACGGATCTTAGGACTATTAGAATCATAAAAAAAGTATCAACTTACAAGCTGATGCAAGTCGAAAGCTAGTTAGCTGTTGCTCATACAGATAAAGTGTTTCAAATACGTAGTTCTTCAGTAATTATGAGCTTTTGTAAACACGCTTTGATTTGACGACCATTTGTCATGATAATGACTATTCATTAGTTATGTGCGTAGGTTTACTGAATTTATAGCTATGTAAAATAATACTCTATTGTTATTTATGTCTTATACCACGTATTATTTATATATTTTTAACAATGGTAGTTAAAGGAGAGATAAATTGCACATGGTTCAAAACCTTACAGATGAGGGCAAAGTTGGAGCTTTCTGTAATTTAAATAGAAAAAAAAAAATGTTTTACTTGGTTATTTATTAAATTACTATGACCTAATAAATCCTTAACATTTTCTGAGTTTACAACTCACATATTTTTATCAAAGGGTTCTGTGATAATAGAGGGATTTGGCCCCTTAGCGCTGACAACCTTCGTTTTTGATTCATATATATTTCTATTACTACAACATACAGTTTTTTTTTTTTTATCAAAATTACTTTTTATTAAATTTTTGAGGAAGTCGATTTCAAATCAAGCCACGTTTGATCAATCTCAACCAATCACAGAACTAATAAAGAGGCTTCATCACATTACCAAACATACGTTTTTCTCTGCAGATTGTGTATGCTGAATCAGAAGTTCGTATTCTATAATAATTGGAAGGGACGCTCTTTGAAAGCAGCGACCAATCAAGTATATGGAATGTCACAGTCAACGTCCAATTCTATTAGAGGCTTTACTCTAAGGTTATCCAAACTGTAAGATAGCATTACATCAAGCCCTCTAAATGATTAAGGTGATAGATCTGAATTTACTTTTGCTGCATACGGTTATATACGAGTAAACACGATCAAACACGATCAAACACGATCAAATACGATAAAAGTGCAGTTATAACCTACTCTTTCTTGCTTTATACAAATAGTATTTTTTTACATAGCTTTAAATTCAGTAAAATTAATTGCATCACTAATATACTGTCTTTATCATGACAGATAGTCGTCAAATTAAAGCATGTTTACAAAAGTTCTTAATTACAGTAGAAATACGTATTTTGAACTCTTTAACTGTATGAGAAACGGCTAACTTGCTTTCGACTTGAATCAGCTTATAAGATCAAACGTCTTTTCCAATTCTTATAGTCCTAAGATCCGTCTTAAACAAAATATACAAACACTTATATGAAATATACATGTAGTTTTTTATACATATTAATATGTAAGAATGATCATACTTTAGTCACTAAGCCAAGAACTCTTAGGTGCAGACTTGAAGTCATCTTCTCGTACTCTCTTCGACTGCTCTCTTCTTAACAAGTAATGTGCCCATAGTAAAGTATCCGTTTGACCAGGCATCTGATAGAGTTTATTGTCGTAAGAGCTGAGAGCGATCTCTTGTGCCCGTTTGGTACACAGTATGTGCAGTCATGAGCATATATTGTGTTGCTTACGCACAACTATTATATTTTTATGTAGATAATTAATATACTCGTCGGATCTAATAGTTGTTTTAGCGATAGATGTTTACATACCGTTTGCCTTGTTTATAGGCTTATCGTCTTTTAGTCTGAAGGAGTACATTTTGCTGCAACGACCCACAAAAATTCAGCATGATGCAGCTATTGCACTTGTCTTTCATCAGTCTAACTACTTTTTTAGTTTTTAATTCTATGCTAAACTGATGATCTACAGAAAAATCTGACGTACGGAACGCAGGGATGTCCCTCTTAATCATCTTATACATATCTACGCGGCAGATCTTATAAATAAGGCTGTTAGTGTCCGTGTATAGATGCTTTGCTTCATCTGCTATACATTTTTTCATGTATTCGTAATGAAAACGATACACAAGTTACTTGGATAAGTCTATAAAACATAGTCCTATGTATGTAGGCTCACGTATAGTGATCTTAGTTCGTCACAGCACAACAGCCACTAGATTTTCATCGAAGATAGAATAGCTATGGAAGTTTAATTAAGCAATGGATGCTTCACAGCAATATCTACCTTTCCACTTATTTTTAAGCTTACCATCGATACGATTCCGCTTATTTATCATAGTGTTGCCATATATCGCATTATCAAAGAGATTAATGAGAAGTTTTTTTATCTTGTTTTGTGCATTTTTTCTTTTTTCACTATGCAAGTCGATATACGACTTTAGCCATTTACTTTGATCGAATGCAAGCATTCGATACACCTTTCTTAGAGGTAAAATATACTTAAGAGCCTCCTTGAGACTTTTAAAATGAATGATGCAACGCTCTTTATTATCTAAGGTCGTCAGCAACTTCTTTACTCGAGAGGCCGGAGGTAGTAAGGACATATTAGTGGATTCTTGTGTCAGTCGTGGATGTCCGCCGGATTCTTGAGATCAATCTCGAGCATGTATCCCTTCGGTCAATTGTCAGGGACGTTGAAATAAACATTATTGACCCAGCGGAAGGTTCCTGTAGGCAATGCCTCACGTATTTCCCATCCATACAGATTGTCAGCGTCGCGGTCGTAGTAAAGGAGATACTCCACCTTCTTTTCTTTGTCGTACTCGTCACCTATGTACGGATTATAAGCATCGGCATATCGATTGCTGCATTGACTAACATTACGACGAATACCACGCTCAATAAAAAGAAGCATATGGGGAGATTTGCCTTAACAGCCCCAGCGCCATCGCCACCGCAAGCAGCCCGCTCGAGTGCTAAGCACATCTCTTTGACTGCATTATTTCGGCATTAAAACATAAATAGAAAAGTAAGATCGATATGTTTTCTGAAGCAAATTGACCTTAACTTTCGAATTGCATTTATTATTTTTTGCGATTTTTTTTATATAACCTCGAAAAACGCAAATTAAAATTGGAAACGGGTTTTCGGCATAGTCTTTAATTTTCTAATTTTTCTCGACCGTACAGATCGAAAGATTAAGTCTTTTTACTTCGATATAGATTATAATAAAATAGGTCTTCTTTGCTCTTTACGAATAATTAGATGCGATGCAAAATGAAATTTTAATTTGCATTTTTCAAGGTTATGTAAGGGATAATCGTGAAAATGATAATTGTCATTAAAAAGCTAAGGTCATGACGCTTTAGAATACAGATCGTTGTTATTGTTTTATTTATGATTGGATGAGGAAGCAATGCAGTCAAAATGTTGTGTTTAGCACTCGAGCGAGCCGCTAGCTGTGGCGCTGGGGCAGTTGAGGCAAAAATCCCCATATATATGTATATATCAGTGAACAACTCCAACGTGATACCCGTATGCTTTAACATCGCATCCGAAGTAAAGCATGGCGTGATGTGGTAGTTAGTGGGATCGAGTTCAAAAGCATTAAGGCAACTGTCTCGTTAGTTCTTGAAAACGTCATCTACGAGAAGTACATCAGTATTTAGGTAGAGGTCAGAGTAGTCTTTGAGAGTCTCCATGCCAAGAACATCCCATACTTCCTACGTACGTCGTTTAAAGGACAAAGGGTACTTGTGTAGGAAGACTTCTTTTTTCACTAATAGTTCTGTTTGCTTAGTTGAGTTGAGATGATATTTTTTCCTAATCATTGTGTGCTGTTCTAAGTAGAATGCTAGTTTATCTATAGATGATTACATAAAGCAAAAAGAGTCTGTGAAACGGAAGCTTACGTTGCTCTCACTTATTTTCTTGGTAAAGGAGATATAGCGCTCTTTGGTCTGCGGAATAAGCATTATTGGCCTATCTAAAACCATAGCTAACTTTTATATAAATATATGTGCGTCATATCCGCTCAAGTTATTGAAAACTACTGGTATCGACCATGTATCTTCATAATTAAGATCGCAACTGTTATGTGCTGCTGCTCGATAACTGAGACAAAAATATAACATTTATTAGTATTATACAAAAAAATATTACAATTTACAGAAAAAGAAATACTTACTGTCCGGTCAGGTGATAATGATCTCTAACTTTTGTGCTGAATGGCATTTTGCATATGTGTCATTCTGTTGCCCTTTTGAAATTATCGTTTTCATAGCTGGTGAGCTGGTTCATTCGTCTTGGATTTTTGTGAAATTTTTTCAACTCTTATGCAAGTACTTTAAGTTTGTTAACAAACCATCCTGATTATGTTCTCTCATCAGATTTTCCTTGACAATAGGTAGCATACTTGAATCTTTCATCATCAAAGCTGTATTTAACGTAGTAGCCAATGCTAAAGGCTGTATACTGTTGATATGCTTACTTATCACCTTCGATGAGCTCAAGCAGACACTTAAAATCAGCATGAACAATAAGTGGTACTCGCTTTTGATGTTGATGATTCTTGACCGTGAGATATTTTTTTTTTTTTTTCTTTAGTAGCAGTGCTTTACATTCGATTATTTGGCTACAGTAGATTTCATGTGCTTGAAACTTTTCCAATGTACGAAATAAATGTAAGCATCTGTCACACATATATTGAGTATAAGAACGTTAAGAAAGCTGTTTACTCACCAGTTTTGATAAATTCCCAATCCAGACGTAGGGGAATCGCGGTGGTGCTGAGTCATTCATGACTTTATCTTCGACATATTCATCTAAATAGTAATGTTGTAGTAATTGAAGACTCACGTAGCGTTTTCTTTGTACATCCTAGCACGTGGTATGGGAAAATACTATATTTTTTTTTTTATTTATTCAAGATCTATACATTTATAGAAACCTCGTTTTGCTTTTTAAAAGTAGATACCTGCGTTGGTGATACTGGAAATTTGATGCCCTTAAAATTCAATTTATTTACAAACTTTCCATATTTGTGAACACATTTAGCATGTCTACTGATAGGATATAGTGCTGACAGTACACTCAACTCAAAACAATGTTATTATTTTGCACATTAACACAAGCTTTCTTATCATAAATATCTTTAGGTAGTGGTACATAAGAACTTTTATGCAAAGGATTGTTCTTCTTCATATTCGCAGTCAAATTCACTATTGATTTGAGAGACCATCCTGACTTTTGTTCTTGAAATTATTTAAGGCCTCGTTCGACTATTTCCTGTAAGTAAGTGTTGAACTATTCCATGAAAAAAGTTGTCTGATGGATATGTTAATTCTTAACGTTTAAGTATATATTTTTTTGTACTTTTTAACCGTTTTTTACCTAATTAAAGATAGCTGTAAGTATTGCATTAACTTTTATAGAATTTTGATTTAGCAAAGCTTTTGTTATTTTCTCTTTGAAACCATAATAAGCGTCGGAGAGAAAGGCTTTTATATCTAGATGAGCTAAGTTTGTAATCACTCCTGTCTCAATTCGACACTTACACGCTGGCTGTATACTACTCCAAACTACTGCTTGCTGTATATCTTGCCCACGTTTATGATTTTTAAACTGCTTAGTACTCTGCAGATGGCTTAAGATATTCCGAAATTTTTGTTTTTTTCCATGACTTAATTTCTGAGTAGTGACGACAACGCTAAGTTACTGTATATTCTATTTAAAAAAATTAATTAATTTTTGAATATCATTCTTCATTGCAGTAGGAATCTATCCTACATTTTGCTGCATTGTATTAGCCGTGTTAACATAATGCTTGCTGAGTTGGTTCTCGCACGTGTCCATGACAGCTGAAAACAGTTATTTAATTAAGATAAGCCACGCATACACGCATGCAAACATGTGTAAAAAGCGTACACACACGAGCTAGAATGACGTAAAAAGCGTGCATTTAAACGCAAAAAAAACGTTAAAAGTGTGCACTCGCGGGCAAAAATGTGTAGAAAGGCATGCATACACGTGCAAAAAGATGTAAAAAGAGTACATTTGCGTGCAAAAGACATGAAAAGGCATGTATATACGTGAGAAAACACGACTTAAATACGTGCATACTCACGCAAAAATGTGTAAAAGGCATGCTTACACACGCACACATTCTTTAGAGATATGGATTATTAATCATACCGAAACTGTGTACATCCTCGAGAGCTTCCTCTTCTGTTAAAGATTTCTTTTAGGAGGAATTGTTCTGCTTAGTGTTTCTTTTGCTAAGATCTCCGGAGCTTCTTCGTTGGCAGGAGCTTTTGATGTCTTCACTTATCGACTGATGTATAGCAACTAAATGATTTTTTATCATGCAGCTTTCATTGTTCTCCAGCTATTAGTATCGTTGCTTGCCAGATAAGGGCTCTGTGAGTAAGACACTAGCCCACAGATCTGGATGGCTGGGGTTAGAATCCCACTTCATACGTGAATTTTTCATTGATAATGAAAATATTTTTTTACGGATAAAAGATTTTCTCGGGGTAAGATTTGAGCCTCTTCAACAACCCCACCGTTCTTATCCCACCGTTGAATAAAGATACCGTTAATAAAACCGATCACAAGTATAACTACCGTATGGCAGTATACACATAGTATCAAATGCCATGTCTGAGCCTTCGAGGGATGATGAATATATATATATATAAAAAAAAAAAAAGAAATTATCGTTTCTTAGCAACCGTAATAGAGCTCTCTAAATGGTTGCTATGATTCTCTTAACATTTCTTGTTGCTGACATTGTGCTAGGATTCTGGAGATCGAGAGAGTTTCACCAATGGCAAGAGTTTATGCACTAGATGACTGCACTCGTCAACGGATTTCCTACAACTAAGGCTTTTGCAGCTCCATTAACAATTAAACAGTCTTTATGAATATGCACGGTGGTGGGTGAAAGTGTTGGCCAGCGTTGGTACCTGCTTCGCTTAAGGTTTATAATTTTTGTAATAAGAGAGCACGCACGTGCATAGCCAGCGACTTACATCTCTTGACACGCTTACACATCCGCTAATGTAAGCCTTACACTAGCATATTATGGTATGAATATTAGGCATCGTATCTCTCGTGCCAAGCGTTGTACACAACGTGCTGATGCTTGCCTCTGCGGAGCATAGCTCTTGATCCGATTGAAAACAAAATGCGTTTGAATAAGCAGGCATAGAGAGACCGCGTTAAAGATAAGAGAAATCGCTACGGTCCTAAGAGAGCAGATCATATTTTGGCCAGAAAGAGTGCGTCTCGAGCAGTACGGGAGTTTGGAGTCGATGGGAGTTGCGAGTAGATATGGGAGGGTTTTTCCAGACCTTCTCATAGATATATGTCACACGGCTGGCGCTGGTGGGCGTGGCCGCCGGAGGGCCGGTTTTTTCCCAGACGCTACATATATGCCGTATGGACGGCTGGGTCCAAAAGTGCGGTGCGAGAGTGGGGGGAGAGAGGGCCCGGGAAATTCGGGCTCGAGATTTAAAAATATGTGCGTTACCGATCCCCGGCATGCGCGCGAGGTTACTGACTTGTAAGGGTCGACTTACCGGCCGAGGTCTGACGGGGACTTTTCAAATTTGTGTAGGAGTAAGGAGGGGATTTCAGATAGGGTAAATAATGAGACGGAAAGTATAATTAATACGTTTAATAAAAACTTAAGTACGCTTCTACATATTATAATTTCGAATGTATTTCGTTTACAAATATGTCCAGTCAAAAACCAACTAATACTAAGATTACAACATTAAAATGAATGTCCAAAAATGATTGTCAATTACAGATCTAAGATTTTCTTTGACGTTGTTTCGTACGGATGATAAATTTTAAGCGATTAGCTTTTCCAAGCTGGATGCATCGACTTTATTTGCGAGACTAGACTTTTAATATAAAATAGTTAACTTGTCAACAATGAAATTCTTGCATTTATCAACTAATGTGGCTTGGGACTCAATACGGCGAAGTCTTTCGTCCACACATGCGACCGCTTGCACCAGCCTCAAAAAGATAGACTTTTGGATGACGATTGTTGAACCATAAGTTTTCCTCTTTTTATTATAATAATCCCGCGAGATACTGCTGAAGTTTCTGACGAACACAATAGATCTCATGCCGTAGGATGATGTGAATATCAAATTGATACTGCCCACTTGTACCCGATCGATTTCGCCGATGTCAATGTTGTCAAAATAATTATTAATGGTAGCAAAATAATTTTTTAATTAACTCCATACATGAGCGTTTAGAGATACTCCTTCTTCAAACTGGGATTTCGCAATCTGCACTGGAGGCTCGAGACCGTGGTGATAGATATTGTAGTAAAACCCCATTACGATTTTCTTTGTAGACGATTTGTTGATCGGGTATGCATTTGTTAATACACTTGTACGAGATATTATAGCACTATCACTATCTTTTTTATCTTCTATAAAGTTTGTCAAATT
>JAPYYV010009171.1:0-15496 GCA_030522625.1 Copidosoma aretas | reverse complement strand
GACAATGGTCCATGGGTATCCCTCGCCGTACCAGAAATTGCCTCTTTTAAAGTGGATGAACACCTTGACCGAGTACCATTTTTGGTTGAAGTCCCTGGCTTTGAGCTTCGACCCTACGATGCAATGCAGATCAGCTTGTTTAAGAATGTTGTGTCATACTTCAAAAAATTTTTGGGTCTTGTGTACTGGATCCCACGTTTTACATTTTAACTGCCTTAGTCTGCAGTAAAAATATAATACCATAGTCATGGGTTTGAGAATTAAGAGAGCTTTAAGAACTTATAATACTATAGCAAACATAATCTCACAGCTAGACGACATGTTAATAAAGTACTTACATAAAGTATAGCAGAAGTATGCCTTAGTGAATACAAACTTTCCAAACAAGTCCAAACATGATAGTCAACTGAGACTGTACTTTAGCAATGATGCCTACAATGAGAAAGTGAAAATCGTTAAATCTTATAAGCACAAATGATACATTACTAGTCACTAAAAGTCTATCGCCCAGAAACTTTTTTTCATGTATAAGCTCAATTGACTTGCTACATCAGTGGAAAAAATTACTGGAACATGACTATTTTTAGTATCTTCTATAACTTGTTCTCTGTCAGACTGACCACGATCTTCATGAATACTCTGTCTATGGCATCTCATGCCAGAAAAAGCCATATCGTTTTCTAGGTCGTCAACTATGCATTTTTATTCGAAAACCTATTATTGCTTTTTCATCGAGAGACATGTATTGAAAGAACTCCTGTAACTAAATAAATAATAATTAAATACACCAGGATTAAGTGAATTCATAAATGACGGAAAATGAATAGTAAATTATACCATATTTGTTTTATGCTCTTAGCAGCTGTGTGAATCTTTTGTGTGACTAAATGTACAGCTGTTCAATCCATTGATCCAACACAATCAGTAGCATGATTTCAGTCCTGCTATATTGTCCTGATATCCAGTGATATAGTCCTCTGCATAAAACTCACCAAATTTTTTTTAATTCAATCTTGCTTTTATATTATCTTATGAGTTGCTTATCCTCACATCTTCTAAGATCAATTTACTTATTTCTGAATTTGTAAAGCTGTTGCCATGACCAAAACCATATGACGTCCAACCAAAGGATCTCTGACTTCTAAGTGTCTGCCGTTTAGCAGTATTGACCATGCTTGGCATTGAATGAGACTTGGTTTGCTGAAACTTTGTTTTCTTCTTTGCACTAATATGTACATGTATATATACATGCATAATCCAGTTATTCGAATATATATAAGCAAGTAATTTCACTATTCAATGTAAGCACCAGCATGCTTGATGATACACAAAGAACACAAACAGTAACAGAATTCTTTATGTACCGTGTAGCTAATCTTCTGAATCCAGAGGGCCAAGTCACACTGTATTAGAAGTGGGAAAACATAATTGCTTCATCTCAATTTACTTTGTAATAAATAGATCTGTATAGAAGTATATGAAACAAATCGAGTATATTTAACCTCAAAGAACAACACAACAACAATGGCAGCGCAGCAGATTGTTTATTTGATGCGTGGCGTCAAGAGAGAGAGAGCACTGGTGTAACCTAGCCCAAACTTAAAAATCTTACTAAATCGGGACAAAAGAAATATACGTTTTGAGTTTATCCGTTTCACGTTTTAAAATGAAATTACAATTTAGATCGTAACAAAAAAGTGTTCAAATTACTAGTAAAAATATATAGAATAGCGCTCAACTCTCGTTTTTGTTGTTCTCAAAAATTTTTTGCTACTTATAAAAAAATTTAAACTCAGTTTTGCCTTGGCGCTATTGCTCATAAAAAAGATTATTTGAAAACATTTTATCATTATCTTACTGCAATTTCCAGAGTTGAGCGCTTTTCTGTAATCAATTTTAAGTTGTTTCCTTAAATCTCACTCGATTTCATTCAGTATTATTGGAGTAAAGTGTGAAACGGTGAATTGGCTTATTAGGATACATAACCTCACCCTCCGACGTCCTCTTAATATCAGTTTTTAGTAAAAATAGTGAAAATCGTCTTTGATACATGAGTCATTTTACGAAGAACGGGAAATTTTGATATGTCAAATAGGAATTTCAGAATTAAGTTTTCAGATTTTTTAAATTTCTTTTTCTATGTTCTGTAAGGTTCAAACTAGCTATAAACTTTTCGGCTGTTAATTTCCGAAAATATATAAGAATTTTATTGGTATATACAAAAAATTACATTATGGCAATTTTAAAGCCCCACGTAGGAATTGTTCAACGGAATCTAGTTTGGTACATATTATAACGTCGGAAAATCCCCAATAATTTTTGAAAGAAGCTTTTCCACTTCTAATTCCCAAGCAACGTGCAGCATATCTTGCATGTTCTTGCTATCTCCTTTGAAAAACAATAAACCGGCGCTCTAGCACCCGCAGCAGTGACGAAGCGCCAAATAAATGACGTACCGCGAGTGTCATCTTAGCGCTTAAGCTACGTGACAATGCATACCGCTGCGCTCGGGTGATTTGTCGAGAATAACCAGGAAAAAAAATAAAGCCACAAGCTAAATGACAAATGCGCTCCACTGCGCTCGATGCTACTTTTTAACTGAAATAGAGAAATGCCTGTATATATATATGTGTATATAAATATATATGTATATGTTTATTCATATACATTTGTTTTGCTTACCCTCTTTCTGAAATTTGCAAAACTGGGAACAGTAATGCCGACTAAGTATTTAGATTAAGAATCGAAGAGTTGAAATCAAGGTCTGTGGCACATCAACTACACAACTACACGACTTATACAATAAATAATGAGACCTCTTAAAGCTACAAGCCCCCTCCCCCCTAATCTCATTTAGTTATAATTGAATGGCACAAGCCAATTTTCTTCGTGAGCCAATTTTCTGCGCGAGTCATATTCGGGTACGCGCGAACTAAGCTGCAACGCGTACATACTCTCCGGCAACCTTGTCCTGCATTGGGCGAGTTTTACCGTTTAAGTTTCCAGCAGCTTGGTTCGCGAAATCTAGCATATTGCTTGCGGTGCCAAAATAATTAAACATGCCGAAATACGTGTTTGGCGAGTGCACCAAAATGTTGTACCGTTTTCACTCATGTAAAGAAAGACGGAAGGAACTAAGTAATGCAGAGATTTTTCCCCTCTTTCTGACGTCGGAAAAGCTGGATGCGGGAGAGCTAGCATATGTGCAAGCGTCACGAGTGGCCAAGATAACATGGCCCCATACTTGGTAAAGTTCTATTCGACCATAAGTCGCCTGCAGCAACGAGCCATACTTATATAAAGCCCCAACTTCGCCCGACTCGATAGTTTGGCCCCAGATTCAGCCTAGAACCTAATCCTTTTAAGCGGTTTTTACCATATCTGTGCCTCAGTCTTGGCCCAAAGCACAGTTTGTGAAGCGCCCTGCTGCCAGATATTCCAGATTCCGAAGTCTCCCAGATTCCCAATAATCGGCTCGTAAAGTTGTATACAACCTCACTCAAGTATAATATACAAGTAAGTTCAAAAGTATTATCCCCTCTTCACTCATTCAACCCTTCTTGTACATCGCTTTAGTATCTTGTTAAGGCTGCAGGCTTCGGGTATCTCGGGTACTACATACTTCTTTAAATTTAGTAGTGAGTTCCGACTCATCGGCTAACTTTTAAACTGCAATCTCGGGCTATTAAGCGCAAGTTCAGGCCCTAAAACCAAGACGTTGTCAACCCCGACGTGACTTATAATATTTTTGTAGGCTTCGGGGAGGAATAAAAGATTTTTAGTTAGCTTAGTGAGAAAGACGCATTAAATCATACATTTTTCCTGTTAGAATGAATTTTTGTTTTCTTTTTTGTTGTTATACATACAATTACGTACCGTTTGATTTTGGTTCTTTGTGGGTAGTTGGTCTTCTTTAGGTAGCGGGTAGCAGCAATTGAGACTTTTGCGGGTAGCTGGGTTGATGCTGAGTTAATTCTCTTTGTGACCCGGCTTGTGTTTATCACGTGGGCTCTGCTGGTGTTAATCGCGTGCAACTACGCTGTGAAAATTCTTTGCCACCCAGCTGTTCCAAAACTACGGAGTCCTTTGTAGGTGCTGGTTTTCTTAACTTTGCGAGGAACGGTGTTTAAGATCTTTGCGAAAGCTGGATTGATGCATCGAGCCTGCTGAATTAATTCTCTTGCGAGCTGGCTTATGTTGATCACTTGCCTTCTGCTGGCTTCAATAGCCGCAACCATGCTGTGCGAAGATCATTGCCGCCCAGCTACTACAGAACTATGCTGTTTAATTTAATGTAGAAACGACGCATTATTAAAAACGCTGGCTCTCAATAGTAGTTGTCTGTCGACAGTAGCTTTTGATCGTTTAGTGACATAGTTATTTTTATTTAACACTTTTTCAAAGAGTAATACAAACTCAAATTTTACAACATAAATTTTTTATTAGTGTCTACAAAACTGAAGTGTACATTAGTGAGACCAAAAAGAATTATAAGAAACACGTGTTTTGCGTTGTACTATACTAAGGATTTTGTTGTAAGACAGTAATAATTGATAATATAAGTTCAAGGTGTTAAAAATAGACTTAGTGTGTTTTTTATTGGTCTACTGTGTTCTCTTTCTCCCATCCGGCTCCTAACAAAATTATACAGTCTACTAGCGTTAGATAGAAATTAAACAAAGTCTTTCGAGCCGGGTCGGAGAGTAAAAGCGAGCGCCATTAGCGTCATTGGGTCGAGGCAGAAGAAACCTCGAGTGGTATCTTAGTGCAACAAGCAGAAGCCAGGTGACGCTGGGACTAGAGCGCCCGTAGTTATAGATATTGTGTATAAGAGCGAGCGCCGTTACGGTGAGATAGAATAAGCCTCACAGCCATCATAGAGTGTTAACTAGAACAGTGAAGACTCCGGTATCAATAGATATAGTTAGACCTGCGCGGCTGGTGTACAGTCATTTGTAGATGCGCGTGGTTTGCATTTTGCCGTATTTAGTTAGACGCGCTGGGCTCGCGTAAAGCCATTAGTTTGACGTGTGCGGTTTGCATACAGCAACTAGTTTGAAAAAAAAAACAATCTGTAGCTCCAATAGAACATGAGTTATATATTTTTGAAAAGTACTCAAACCCGAAATCACCGAAATTGCGAAATTTTAATTCTTTGTAGCGTCCAATATGTAGTCGAATAAAAAAAAAACGTGTCCCCCTTTTTTAATGTAAAACCTGTAAAAAAAGTTTCAGACAAATCGAAGATGTGTTGGTCAGAAAGGTGTTCGATTTGTCATAGAACGTCCCATATAGTGTCAAATATATATTTTTTCAGATATAGAATAGAACTCTGTCTAACTGTAAGGTAAAAGCAAGAAATAAATAAACCATGTGAGCACCTACTTGTTTGTTTCAATTTTTATCAATTTTCGTTTAGTCTATTATAAAGGTTAGTAAATCAATTATGTCAAATTTTTTCCTCTTCGAAAATTTTAAACCAAAGGGAATTTTATATTTCTCAAAAAACCTTGATCACTGGATCTTAACTTGCTATCTAATGCATACGAGCCGTGTACCGTGTCGACTAAACCAAGAGCTACCCCTGTGAGTTGACTACTTATCACTTTCTTCTATATTGCGGTTTGTAACATACTTTTAATTTAAATATTTATTTACTGTTTTTTCAATAATTTGTTTGAATATTTGTTTTATGAATTGATAAATTATCCAACAGTTAATTTAATAATATTTTCAAAACTGTGAAAAATAGATATTAGTTGCAGCTTTTCTGAATACTAAATAATATTTATATAGAAATGTTTCTTACTTTTATTTGTTAGTTAATTTTTAAATAAATGAATAATTCTTTAGTCAATTTTTGCAATTTACCTAGAACTTTTTTTAACGAATTTTTACAATTATAATCTTTTTTCTGCTGATGAGTTATTTGATTTCTATGGCGTCTTATTCTTTCAAAATTTTTAATTGGCCAATAAGGTAATAATTAAATTACATTACATTTATTGACATGTCATGCTACTGGATTCAAGATTATGCAGTACTACTAGATGTTTATCATTCTAATCTCACGCACGATAAGTGCTTCATATATTAAATATTTAAATTTTTTTTGAAACTACACTAAATTACCAAACATCCTAATTTCAACGATAATTATACCACCTTCGATACATCGCTGTGGGTTATTTATGGGAGCTCCAGCGAGCAGTGGTACTAACTCGAAATTATTTGTGTTAGTTGTTATCACTGCTGTAAGAACGTATGTGTAAGCATCATCATATATATGTATAGCTGTATGGTAAACAAACATTGACTGCTGTCACATACATTACGTGTAATTGCTAAGTATGTTTTTTGTTGGAATTCATGAAGAAATTTTTAAATAATAAAAAATTAACTGTAAGTAATCTATATGAGTACACGATTACAAGGACTTATAAAAATACAATTCCTTTGAAAATACTTGCAGTATAATTTTAAAATTTTAAAAATCGTGTGCCTTTTGTCTTAACAAAAAGAAATAAGTTCCTGCCAGGACCTTGCTAATATTACGACTTGATCAATACCCTACAAAATATTTGGAAATTTTCCAGGATTTCCTATAATTTGTAAGGGACCATCTGAAAGCTAATGATTTTTACTATAGTATAGTCACGGTTTTAATGTTTCACTCCTTCATTACGGTTACAAATAAAAGATGTTTTTAGGTTGCTCCATAAGAGGTTGTTTATAATTTGCTAACTTTGATCGCAAATATCTTCCAATTTTTCAGATTTAGGGAGGTAAGTACGGAAACTGTTGGAATCAGTAGGTTTCGACTTATTAAATAAACTACCTATTACCTTTAAACTCCTCCCACTCAAGTGCCCTTGTGACATCATTTCATATAAAGTAGAAATAAATTTATACTTTTTATAAATAAGTGCTGGGATCATCGCCGAACACATTACTGCGGAATCAGCCACATCAACGTATCTAGGGGCGGAATCAGACTCATCTACATATGTAATGTGCGGAAGAAGTATAATTTTATAAATTGGTGCCCAAGTTCCGTTAAAATTTTTTCATACATTAATACAACTTTCTTCTATACTTACTACTAACACACGATTCTATAATTACTGATGAAATAATTATAACAACCCCACTCTTCTGATAACTCAATAAATAATGACCATTAATAGTTTTGACTTTAATTATTTGTTTTTTCTTCGGTTATTAGAATGGAGTATGTTTGGTTATTTTGTTAGAGTAAATAGAAATTTATATTTTTGCTTTTCTTTGAAATTACTTTGAATTAGTGAATGAATTATTTACTAACAAGTATTGTAATTGTCCAAGTTAATTTGAGGATTTGGTTTTAGGTGGGAGCGTTTGATTTATTTGAATTTAATATTAAGCTAATGTTTACGGATCTCTTATCTATTATCTGTTTTATTAGCGGTATTACTATTAATCACGTTTTTTATTTTCTGCTGCAGTAGAACATAGTTGGTTATTTTTAGACGCAGTAGTAGAACATTGTATTAAAAAACATGTGTTCTGTTAGGCAAGTATAGAGCTTACTTGCCCTAAAATCTAATTGGTTTCTCCGTTGTCAAAAGCATGTGCTATCCAGCAAGCCTTGTCTGTTTACATCATGATCAAAAGTTTATTACACCTATATAGTAAATATAATACCCGCAAAAAGTGCTGATCGTATTTTGTATGAAAGTAACATTGATTTTGATATTTACTCCTTAGCCAATTACATTTTATAGGCAAGCGGCGCACCCCCAAAAAGATGCGCGGAAAATGCATGTAACCGACCTAAAGGGGTTAAAAGGATGAAACTGTTTCAAATCGATTCTTAGTGTTGTTACTAACAAAAAACTTTGTTACCATTTGTCTATCCGATCGAAAGGTAATTTGTTACTAACAAAAAACTTGCAAAATATAAAAAAATTATTTTTGAATTACTTTTTGATCGGACAGACAAACAGAAAAACAGTAATAAAGTTTTTTGTTAGTAAGAACACAAAGAATCGATTTACAAAGGTTTCATCCTTTTCACCCCTTTAAGTCGGTTTCATGCATTTTTGGTGCATCTTTTTGGGGGTGCGCCGCTCGCCTATTAGTAATAAAATGGGGGGAGGGGCAAAATGAAAAATTTCTAGGGGCTCTGAAGTAGCGGCTTTGTCCGCAATCGGTTGTTTTCGGCAATGTTCGACGATGTTAGAGTGCTTTGGTGAGAGCATTCATATGCAATTGGAATAATTCGTCTATTTTCAGCAGAGTTTGCCGATATCGAATCTTTCGGGTGACTTTGGCCGTCTTCAGGGCATCTACACGGATATATGTGTTCCTTTAAAAAGTAAGTTACTATATACGGCCACCTATAGGTAGCATGACGTACCTCAAAACTCAGCGTACACAAAACTGGTACCCCAGATTTTTAGGTACCGTAAACCTAACCAATATATACAGTTTATATCAGTCATCACAATACTCATGTGCTGTACCTCAAAATCTGGGGTACCAGACTTGTGTACGCTGAGTTTTGAGGTGCGTCATGCTACCCGTAAGTGGCCGTATATTGTACGTCACTTTCCAAAAGAAAACATTTCTCCGTGCATGAAAATAAGCATCAGGTAAAAATTTCTAAATTTTTGGGGGAAGGGGGGAAAGAAAGAGCTTGGTTTAGTGAAGAAAACTTTTGTTTTCTTAGAGGAAGAGGTTGAGAAAACCTAAAAAGTTTATTTGTTTTTGAGGGCGTAAATAAGGGGGGTGGAGAGGGGCCACTAAAAAATTAAAATTGTGATTTTTACGTAAAATCACGAAAAAAATGATCGAATTTTTTAGGGAGGCGATGGGAGAAAGTAACGGAGGGTGCGAACAAATGACGATCATACCAAACACGTAAAAGCATATCGGATTTGGCTGTGATTTAAGGGGGTGAACAAGGGGTCGTCAAATTATTTCATTCTCATTACTATATACATACATAGATATATATGTACTCACTAGTGGGGCTTCTGCAGAGCGCGCCAACCCCCAGATTTTTAATAATAACTTTGGGATTATATGTGATAACCATTGATAGCATCCTTTCATGTATAAAATAATTCAATCGAAGTTATACTTTTATATGAGCGTTATACAGAGACGTAAGTTGATTTCAAATTCTTCACCCTTCAAAAACATGTAACTTGAGTGAATTTTCAATTCCAAAAAAACCTTTTTTTACTGGGCATAAACTCGCGATCCCGTGCATACAAGCCGAGGACCGTGTCGACTTAAACACGAGCTACCTCTCTGGTGAGCTACACATCACTACCTTCTATATTTTAGTTTGTATCTCATTTTTATTTTGATATTAAATTACTGTTTATTAACAGATTTTTTTTTTAATATTTGTCAACTTACGATAATCAACTTTCAAACAATTAATTTAATAAGTGTTTTATAACTCTAAAAATAGATATTGATAAATAAATAATTATTTTCTCAATTCTTACAGTTTTCACAATTTTGTTCAACACCATATTTCACATATAATCTTTTTGTATCATTGGTTTATAAGGTTCTATGGATGAATTATTTGATTTTCATTGCGTGTTATTAATTCAAAATTTGAGCCAGGATCATTACCGATTAAATTTCGGCGCAATCAGACAAATCAGCATATCTAGGGGCAGAATTAGCCACATCTACATATATTGTGTGCCAAAAAAGTATAACATGATACATGGGTGCTCAAGTTTTTTTCAAAATTTTTTCTTACATTATTGTAACTTTCTCCTCGACTGACTGAAAATACACGATCCTATCATTACTTCTGAAATAATTATAATATCCCCACTCTTCCAATATTGTAAATTTTGAAAACAATAAATAGTTTTATCTTTAAATATTTGTTTTCCCTTTAGATATTAGGTTTAAGTGTATTAGCTTGTTCGGTTGAAGGTGCAAGAGATTCATGTTCATGCTTTTCTTTGCAATTATTTTTAATTAGCGGATAAATTATTTAATAATGAACATTGTAATTGGACGAGTTAGTTTGGTTATTTGGTTTTAGATGCGTGGGTTTTGATTTATTTGAATTGAGTATTAGGCTGAAGTGTACGTGTTTCATGTCCAGTATTACTGTTAGTCACCTTTTTTTTATTTTTCGTCGTAGTAACACAAATATGTTTATTTTTAGAGATAGTAGTAGAACATTGTATTAAAACACATATTTTCTGTTATACAAATATGGCGCTTACTTGCCCTGAAACGTAATTGATTTTCTCCATTGTTAAAAGCATGTGCTGTCCAGCAAACCTTGTCTATTAAAATAATGATCGAAATTATAGTACACCTATACGGAGAGAAAAATCATGGAACAATCCCATAGCGGCTATGGAAATAACCCTATCCTCATGAACCTATGCGGTTGGCTCATGGCGTTGATGTCTTGAACGCTTGCGATAGGTGCGTTTATTCCATGACTAGTTGTTTTGAGAAAAGCGCATACGAAGTCATGTGACAGCTACATGCAGTCTATGACTTGAATGCGAGTGTCTCAGTGGAATAAAGGCGTTCTTGCCAGCGCCGAAGCAAGGAGCAAAAGTATCAGCGCCGCTTGCTTTTTTTCATCGGGCTCTTGCGTTTTCTAGCAAGACTCGGCGTGAAGAGTTTGTGCACAGTACATACAGACATAGACATCTGTGTGTGTGTGTATATATCGTAGGCTGGGGTCTGGGAAAAAGTTATCTGTATATATATATATATATATATAATACGTAACCGCTACTGTATATGCGTGCAGCAGCTGATCGAACTTATAGTTTAGATATTTTTTTTTTAAACAATCAGTCAGTATATGATAACGTTAGTGGAAAAGGTATCAATTGTCGCTATATTGATTAATGTGGACATTGTCAACTTGCTATTGATTGCAGCTGCTGCGCATATATACAGTATCGGTTACGTATTATATATATGCATATACAAATAACTTCTCCCAAAAGTCCCAAACTCCCAAAAAATCGATATACACACACACACGTATGTCTATGCCTGTCTGTACTGTACACAAACTCTTCACGCCGTGTCTTGCTAGAAAACGCAAGAGCCTGACGGAAAAAAGCTAGCTGCAGAGATGGGATCGAAACCTGGTTATCCAAATCCGAAGTTATAAAATCATTAAAAAAGTTCGAAAAGTTTGGAAATAAATTCGGTGGCAATTGGAATTTCCGAACCATCCAATCTTTTGAAACGTTCTGGGACATCAGAATGTTCGGAATTGGGTCTGATTTGAGTTTTCATTAGACAAGGGCTTTCCAGCAACTTCTTTTGCAAAGTGACTGCAAATATATTAAAAAATACGCAAGTAAGAGCAAATGAACGATAATTTTTTTTTTTTTCAATTGATTATAAAAAAGCGCTTAATTTTGGGTGAACAGATTTGAACAAAAGAACAAAAAAAATAAAGAGAAAACAAAAAAAAAAAAAAAAAAAAAAAAAGGAAGATTATCGTTCATTTTCTCTTACTTGCGTATTTTTCAATATGTTTGCAGTCTCTTTGCAAAAGAGGTTGCTGGAAAGCACTTTTCTAATGAAAACTCAAATCTGACCCTATTTCCAATATTCCGATGTTTCAGAACGTTTCAAAACATTGGATAGTTCAGAAATTCCAATTGCCACCGAATTTATTTCCGAACTTTTCGAACTTTTTAAATGATTTTTAGCTTCGGATTTGGATAATCAGGTTTCGATCTTATCTCTGGCTAGCGGTGCTTATGCGTTTGCTTCGTGGCTAGAAGGCATGCTTTTACTCCATCAATGCACTTGCATTTAAGCTGTAGACTGCATGTAGATGTATAACTTCGTATGCGCTTTTCTCAAAGTCACTAGTCGTGGAATAAACGCACCTATCGCAAACGTATAAAGCATCAACGTCATGAGCCAATCGCATAGGTTCATGAAGATTGGGTTATTACCATAGCCGCTATAGGTTTGTTCCATGATTTTTATCTCCGTGTAGGTAGTAAGTGTAATGCACGGAAAAATAGTTCTTATCATCTTTTGTATGACAATAACATCGTTTTCGATTGGGAATCATTAGAAAATTACATTATTGTTATTGTTTTCTAGATCACAGCGCAATTAAAGTTTGCACACACCTGATTTTTTTTGCATCATGTGCATGGTCTGGTTGCTCTGCCCGATTCCTGTAATAGGGTGTTATTAGGGTATGATATAGGGCATTTTTCCATGTACTTCATTCCGAAACCGAATAGACTTCTCTGCATACACTATTAATAAATAAATGAATTATTAGACATTGTAAGAGGGCGAGTCTATTTGGTTATTTGGTTGTAGGAGTTTAAGTTCTATAATATTTTTATTACGTAGTAAGCTCGATCGTACGGATCTACTGTTATCTGTTTCATCAGTTGTATTACAAATGGTTACGTTTTATTGTTGTACCTCTGTTTATTTGCCAAATAAGACGTGCGCGAAAACAGAAAACCCCTGTCTTTGAAATAATTCATGTGTTTTCGGGAGACTTCAGCGAGAATGTATCTTTCGGGTGAAGTCGGCCATCTTCGGCTATAGTTGAATTGCAGGGAAGGCAGTGGGGGGTCAAATATATAAGACTTAAATAAATTCCAAGTCCTTGCGGATTGTTATGTAAGTAAGGGATAACCTACCGCAAATGGGGGACGTGGGGGACTATGGTAAAAGTGAGGGGGGCTGTGGGAGGGCGATACAATATTATTCAACCGAAAAGACAACATTTATACCTTATAATGTGAGGGAACATTGAGGGTTTATGGGGGGCTGTAGAGGGACTGTGGGGAAGCAAACTGAAAAAGAGCGGAGAGGCGTAGGGGGACGTGTCGGGTCAGACTTTCTATAGATAATCATTAAAAATCAGCAAAACGTGTGAGGGGCGTGAGGGTGGGGCTATTACTTACAACCTACTTAAATTAACTATATAATTTAGAAAGATATATTTCCTATATTACATAGTTAATTCGTTTAGGTCGTGAGTGATAGCCCTTCCCCCACACACGCCATGGGTTTTTTTCCTTATTTAAATATAAGGTAAAAACAAGGTAAAATTATGCTCATTTATAATGATCTTCCAAAGGAAGACTGACCCACCAAACCCTCCCGCTCTTTTCCAGTTTTCTCCCCAACAGACCTCCCACACCCCTCAAACACCCCCCCCCCCCCCCCCCACACTCCCCCCCCCCCCCCCCCCCATAGTAAGGTGAAGATGTGTCGCTTTTAACGTTGAAAAATATTGTTTATACTCTCCAATTTTTATCATAGCCCTCGCCCCTGCACCGCACCAGACCCCCTACGTCTTCCCACGCCCCGCTTAAGCCCCCTATTTTTGTAAGGTTATCCCTTATTTAACTGACAATATAAATTTTTGACCGATAGCTTATATCTATAGATCCCACGAAGATGGTCAGTCACCTGAATGACACGCTCTCGCCAAACCCCAATGTAAATACACAAATAATTTCGATTACAAACGAACCATCTTACCAAAACCTTCCAAGATTGTCTAACCTTGCCGAAAACGACCGATTTCAGCCGAAGTCACTCCTCCACAGTCCATTCAGAGTTTCTATTTCGCCCCCACGACTCACCTGGCAAATAGACTGATACACAATATGGATTTCATTTAAAGTGTTGAATTTTTAATCGTAATCATATTTAAGAGGAATAAAATTTTGTTTTATTGATGTATAATATCGATGTTCTTCCCAATATCGAGCCTCACTACTATGGGAACGTTTTTTTCTGTGATCGTATGTGTGACTGCTGGTTTGCTAAACCACTAAAAAAAGTGTATCTATTTCCAATATATAACAACACCCTATTACCGGCATCAGACAGGGCGACCGACACATGGGGTTGGTTTTTTTTTGCGATTAGTCGGTCGGTTGGTTGGTCCAATCCCTAAAGTGAACATATCTGTACACAGCTCAAATATAGATTTACTTAATAAGGTAATTGGACTTATCGACCGACCAACCGCTTACATGGTTAAAAGAAAACCAGAGTTTGTGCAATCCATGATTGCGCTTTAGTCTAGCAAACTATATATGAGCTGTCATTGGCTAAGATCACCCAATCGGGAACAATGGTTTGTCATGCAAAATATGATAAGCACTATATATTCGTGTAATATACTTACTATATATGTGTAATATACTTTTGATCGCAGTGAAAAAAGGCAAGGTTTGCTGTATAGCACTTGTTTTTGATAACAGAGAAAACCAATCAAATTTGAAGGCAACTAAGCTCTATATTTGTCCAACAGAAAAGATGTGTTTCCATACAATGTTCTACTATTACGTCAATAAATAAAAAACTTTGCTCTATTGCGTCAGAAACTACACAACTTGATTGTCAGGGATACCGCTGATGAAACAGATACTGAGAGACCCGTACACTCCAGCTTAATATAAAATTTCAATACAATAAAAACCAAGCGTCTAAAACAAAATAACAAAATAGTCTCACCTTCTTACACTTTTTTAAATAAATATTTTGATCATCAATTAGAAGTGTAAACAGACTAGTTTATTGCCATTTGGGATAATGTACATACAGGTATCGGACAGAGCAACTGATTATAGACATGGTGGAAAGAATACCAGGTGTACGCAAATTACGATTACGCTGCAGTCTAGAAAAATGTAACTGAGATGTAATTGACTAAGAAGTCCCAATTTGTAACAACATTTTTTCTGTACGAAATATGATAAACACTATATTTCCGTGCATTATACTTACTACATAGGTGTATTATATTTGTGACCATGGTGTAAAAAGACACGGTTCGCTGGATAGCACTTGCTTTCGATAACATAGAAAACTAATTAGATTTTAGGGCAAGTAAAAACCACGTTGTACAAACCACAATTACGCTGTAGTCCAGCAAACTGTAACTTAGATGTAATTGGCCAAGAAGTCATAATCCATAACAGTGTTTCTTTTATACAAAATAGGACTAGCACTATATTCTGTGTATTATACATACAATATAGGTGTATTATACTTTTGATTATGGTGTAAATAGACAAGGTTTTCTGTATACCACATGCTTTTGACATCTGAGAAAACCAATAAGATTTGAGGGCACGTAAGCTCCATATTTGTCCAACAAAAAGCATGTGCTGAAGGGGCATCAAATTACTAAATTTAAAACCATTTATTGTTGAATATAAGTCGTGTTCTTGTTTTTTTTTAGGAGTACTAATAGAATTGTTACTTAGTTGTCGGTCTACAAGAATGTAGCATCAATAACGGAAATTTTTTTTTTTTAATTTACTAAATTTAGTATATCAAAGGATGCCCTTAATGGTTATTTTATACGAGTATAATGTTGCAGTTCTCAAAAAAGATGAGGGGCGGGGGGGGGGGGGGGGATGCACGAGGAGCGGGCAGGGGAAAGGGAAATGCCCCACGAGTATATGTTTATGTATACATACTAGGAAGCCCC
>JAPYYV010009170.1:0-12411 GCA_030522625.1 Copidosoma aretas | reverse complement strand
CTCCAATTTCAAAAGTTATTAATAAAAATTGGAATAAATAACGTGGCCGTGCGACAAAATTTTACTAAATTGCTTCTAGACCTTTTTTTATACAACATTTTTACCTGAAACTTATTGCAGATGTTCTTAAGACGATTTAAAATAAATCTGTGCAAAAAATTTTTAGGATTTCGTAACGGACTTTTGTTTATTGAAGCAATCACAATTTTCAACGATCGACACTAGAAATTTTTTTCCAAAAAAAACAAAAATACTTATGAAGTTCTGACAATAACTATGAAAACGTGTAAGACCTAAGGAGTATTTCAGCCTATGCATCTATGACGTCATGGCTAATACATCGTTTTCGAACAGTGACGTCACTCGTTCCTTACTCCGAACTTTAACGAGCTCTATCTCAATTAGTTTTTGTTTATGTGAAAAAAGAAAAAATATGTGTTCAATATTTTTTGATAATCCATCTGACGGACCAAATAAAATTTTTTATGAGAAATGCTAATTGGGATGAGTTAGTTTTCTATCATTAAGAAAATACTATTTCAATCATCAGTACGCATGTGATCATTAAAACGTCAACTTTAGCGTGTCCTTGGACTACTAATCGGCATTAAAAGATGATGTTGATTCCAAATAAATGAAACTATACTGCCTGAACACGAGTAACATTCTTTACAACTTATATATTCCATAGTAATTTTGTATTAATAGTAAAACATCAGAAAATAAGTGAAAATGTCTTGTATGTCCCAAATTGTTTATAAAATTATGTCACGTAGGATATGTTCTGTGACTGCAGAATTAACAAGTTGCATTGCTAAAACCTGCGTTGGTACCATTTTTTTTTTCAAATATTAGGACAATAGTATCCTGGTACCATCGTACCTCAAATATATGTCTTGTTACACTCAGAAAATTAGCAAAAAAATTTCAAACAAGCAATAAATTCATGCAAAAAGCTGAGCTTTTGCAGATAAGGCACGACTGCTAACGATATTTTAGCCAGTTTGAATCGACTTCAGTCATTTAAAGCAATATAACAATACTTAAGAGAAAAACTTTAATTACAAAAAAGTGTATTTTTTTTTTTTAGTCTTACAAGTTTTGTATTTAACATTTTGACCTAAACTGTCAAACAAAAAAATTAGATATCACAAAACGATTTTTCAGACAATTTAAAACGATTTTCGTCATTTAAAGCGGCAGGATGAGTTTGTAGAGTAAAACGTAGAACAAAGTTATATTTAATTGAGATCTTAAACTTTTCTTCAGAACACCCTAGTTTAAAATGTCAATTTGCAAAGTTACAACAAAAAAAGAGATTTTTTCCCCTCGAAGCTCTATAGTAAAAGTACTGGGAATTTTTTTCCCTTTTACGAAACTTCTTCGATTTTAAACTATCACATTCTATGGTGAAGACGAAGATATCTACTGAATTTGAGGACAATCAGGTAAAAATTACTTGAGTTAGTCTGGAAACTTGATTACGTACACACAGGGTTGACTACATACACCATAGGACCACTTCGGATCACACTCATATCAGGATCAAAATTTGTTTCATGTACCAAATAGTCATATACATGGTTACACTTTTCACTCTTGTGAAAATATAGGGCACTTCTGTGAAGCAGTCGTGCCTTAAAAGTTTAAATTATGATTCAGCGTATCAAACTGTATGAAAAGTGATTTATTCAGATTTTTTAATGCATTTTTGGGTGTTTTGAAGATAATTATATTAAAGTTTTCATGAAGAAAATGTCTTGTCTGTTCCAACAATAATTTTTTATCATCTTATTGCCGGACTTGTACGATTCAGAACTATATATTATAAAGCCATTACCTAGATTTACCATACGTCTAAATAAAACGAGTTGAGAATAATTATCAAACTAACTTCGATAATTTTGTGTTATCGTAATTTTTGCATCGTATATACAATTTTGAAAATATATTTAGTACTTTATGAAACACATGATATGATTAGAACGAAATTAGTTGACCACACAAATTTATCATATTTGTCTAACAATTCTGTCACATAGAGTTACACACGGCAGTAAGTAGGGAACTATTTCTGCCGATAAAAGGTGGTAGAGCAGTATTTGAAGTAGCAGACATCAGTTAAAAAGTGGACACATTGGAGATAGAGGAAGCGCTAGAGGATAATGAGTAAGAGTTAGGCGGGAGCTCTGTAGAAAAAAAAAGAAAGAAAGAATGGTAGAATCGGAAAAGATAGAATTGAACAGCCTCTCCAAAATAAGAAACATAGTGAGCGGTGAGAAATATAAAAACAGAAGAGCAGGAGGTGAGGAATGCTGGGAAGTAGTCAAAAAATCCGGTAGTGCAGGATATGAATGAGGTAAACAACAGACAGAGCGGGAAAATTATTGCCGTGAACGGGTGAGTAAAGAATAGGACTAAAGAGACATAAACAGAAAGGGAACTCCAGGGCATGGCAGGCAAAAGTAACGAAGAGAAAATAAACAAGATGGTAAACGAAGCATATACATGAAGAATTAAGAGGTTGGAAAGAATGATGGTTAATCTATGAAATTAGAATTAGAATAAAAATTTTATTATATCGACAAGAGGCTCTGGGCCTTACAACGCCGACTCTTGTATATAAATACCAAATTAATGGATGAGCTTTGACAAGAAACAGCTTACAAATAGAAGTTAATGAACTGAAAGTTATCAAAAATCTGAAAGAGCAGAAAGAAAACAAAAACTAAAAAAACTAAAATATGTGAAGAAAGTAACAATTATAATAATTATAACTCTTCGTACAATGTAGATAGAAACTATGAAAATAATAGTATTGTATCATATTCAGGTAGCTAAAGTGATATACGTTATAAACAAATATGATCAATGGTCGTCGTATACAGATTTCAGCAGATGTTCATTAAGATGAGATTCAAAAGAAGTACGGTCAAAAGATGATCTTAACTCATGTGGCAGCGTGTTCCAGAAACGAAGGATAGCAATTCGGAATGCGTTATAGAAGCAAGATATATTAGCATGAGCGATTACCAAGTCATAGACCGACCGATTTCGCGAACCATGTTCACCTGATGGTCTAAATTCCAAATGTTCCGCAAGATATTTAGGTTGACCCTGTTTTAGTGTTGCTGTTAGCAGACATAATGAAAGGTAAATACGACGCTCGCAAAAAGATAAAATAGTCAGTGACTTATACACTGGTGTGATATGGTCTGAGCGCTTTACTCAGGAGAACAGTACTCAAAATCAGGAAAAACGAGAGATTTCACAAGGTTTAATCTCATTAAGTGCGGCAGAGAGTCATGGCACCTGCGAAGGCGTGCCAGGGCCGAGTAACCCCTCCGAGCAGTCTCCACCGCAAATGGCCCCCAAGATAAAGTATTATCAAGAATAACACCGAGTAGTTTTAGTGAGTCACAGAACTCAATAAGTTCTCCATTAATAGATGGGATATTGTCGGCAGAATCTCGAACATTGACCATGTGACCACGAGATCCGAACCAAATAGCTTTAGTTTTTGATATGTTCACCTTTAATAAATTGCCTTGTGTCCAATTTGAAATTCGTGCAAGATCAGCATTAACTTTTGATATAATGCCGTGCACCTGATGAACAGGACGAAAATATATGAGCACAAAATCATCAGCATATATATGGCATTTACAATGCACCAAAACTGTAGGCAAATTATTTATAAACGAGGAAAACGAAATTGGCCCACAAAGACTACCCTGAGGAATACCAGACCCGCGATCCAGCCACTCCGATACAGAAACGTCCAAAGTATTACCGCCTGTGACCTACCGGAAAGAAAAGAATTAATCCAGTTGCAAACAGATTCAGAGAAACCCATAGAGCGTATTTTGTTCAGCAGAACTCCATATCAACAACAGAACGACTGAAGTAAACAGTAACCATCAAAGTGACTGCGGGATTCAATGGCCATTCTTAATTTATCCACAATATCCACTAGTGCAGTATGAGAGCTATGCTGCTTACAAAAACTTGATTGCTGATGACATATAA
The DNA here is from genome assembly GCA_030522625.1 of Copidosoma aretas. NCBI lineage: Eukaryota > Metazoa > Arthropoda > Insecta > Hymenoptera > Encyrtidae > Copidosoma > Copidosoma aretas. The sequence goes on along the minus strand of JAPYYV010009170.1, from coordinate 8,382 downwards.
TCGAAGATGAATCTACAAAAGAGGATATCTGCTTAAGTGCACGGCTTCAAAGATCTTGGATATTGTACAGAGTAAGCTTATAGGCCGAAAATGGCACGGGTCCTTTGGGAGTCTCTGCTTAGGCAGAAGAATAATCAAAGCACTCTTCCATGTTGTAGGAAATTTGCCTGATTGCAAAGAACACGGAAAAAATTCACTAGTACTGGTATAACATGTGGCAAGGCAAATTTTAGCATTTTAATATTGATACAAGAACTGATCATTGAAAGGCAAAGGGGCAAGCAACCGCGATAAAGTTGACATGGAAGATACAGTGGTGCCTACAAAATGCCCATTGAGCAAATCCAGATTAGGGAAGTTTGATGTGGCTGGCTTAGAAGATGGGGCTGTACCAATGTCACGAAGACACTTCCAGGTGTCAGAAGATGACTTGCATGCTACAAGCCTCTGTCTAATAAACTAGTGTAGGGCATCACGAGGGAGGGTCCTTACTCTATTTCGCAACTGCCTGAAAGACAGGAGATCAGCATCACGACACCCTCTTCGATATTATCTCCAAGCACGTTTGCGTCTCTTGATGAGAGATCTAATCTCATCCGTCATCCATGGGCAGTGCCTTCTATGGGGAGTGAACGAATGCATAGGGGCATGCTTATCGAATAGGCGTATGATAATTGAATAAAATGCGCTGACCTCATCATCAACATCATCAAGAGCAGTTACAAGACCCCAATCAATTATGCTCAAATCATGATCAAAGAGCACCGGGTCAAAGTTTTTAAAGGAGTGACAAGTAATTTTCTTAAGGACGAACTCGGGTAAACGACATAAAATCTTAACTAACAGAATATCATGTCTAGAAATCGCAGGGACCTCGATCAGGCGACTAGAGTAAACCAATGTACTATTACTAATGCAAATATAGTCAATTGTACTATCTGACGTAGCAGTGTGATAAGTTGGACCAAGCGGAATGACAGATAGTCCCAGTGTGATAAGTGAGTCACTAAGTATTCCACGCGGCGTAGACATAGATAGCCAGTCTATATTGAGGTCACCAAACAGAATAGCGAAATCAAAGGGTGTATCACAGTTAAGGATAGCCTCCTCAATATCAGACCAGTAACCACTTTTAGGGGGATTATAAACAGTGACACAAAATATCTTCATATGATTTATGATGAGCTCAAGCACCATGAATTCCGGTCGCAGTGCGTAAACATCTCCCCGAGTAGAAGATGAGAGTAATTTGAACTTGATGGAATCATGAATGTAAATCGCAATGCCCTCCGCACCCTTACCTAATCTATCATACGGATAAGAGAGTAACCAGCGGTATTAAATTAATTAAAATGTTTAAGGGATTTGAGCCAGGACTCACAAACAGAAAAAACATGCAAACTATTATTGAGGATGATCGACTTGATATGTTCAAAATGCGGATTTGTTGACTGCGAATTACAATGGGCAGTTTTGAATAATGAAAGATTATGAGCAATAATCAGTGAAAAAAATTTTTCGGTCGATCATCCTCAACAAAATAGGGCAAATTGATCTGTCTGAAGCTGCATGTGCTGCATTCGAGTATTTTGAATTCACACAGTTCACGCACCTACGGTTAGCCTTAGTCGCACAGTCCCAACTAGCATGATTACCACTACAATACTCACAACAAGACTCATTTTGACAGTTAGCGGCTATGTGTCCGAATCCCCAACAACGAAAACACTAAACGAGTGAAATATGGTCATTGATACGACAGCGTTTTCAACCCACACTTACATGACCAAGCTCCAACAAACGGATACGACAAGCCGGGGTCACCTCCAACACGCAAGATCTATACCTCTTCTACCTTTTGGATATAAAAAGACTGCGTTGACAGCATATCAGGGCTCACCGCGAAGGTTTTGTTCTAGGATGCATTTGACAATGTCATCCTTCTCAACATCGACAGGAATATCATAAACGATAACACGCTAAGCAAGCTTGATATCTGGCTTAAATTCGAGCCCGGCATCCTTAAGCGCCGTGCTTCTATCAACCAACGACGCTTATACTGTAGATCCCTCAAGTATCACGAAGCGATCGGGGCCCGACAGCACACGCGCACCGAAGCCCAGGGCCACCGGGTCAAGTAACTCCTTAACAGCATCTCCTGTGCTTCTCCCTGACTCAAACCTTGAAGGGGCCTCCTCAGTAGGACCAATAATAACTCGCTTTTCAGGCACAATACGTATTGGCTTTAATCGAGGGAGTGAAACATTAAGAGACGGCACAGGCGCGACTGTAGTTTTACCGCGCGACAGAGCACTCGCGAAAGAAAAAGAGGAAATGATAGTCATAGGAAGACCAGTGGAGCCAACACCTCCAACATTAGCCTTAGTTGAGATATCCCTGACAATCGCCTTAATACTAGCCTCTCAAGAGTCTCTAGCACTGTCCACAGTGAGCCTGGCGAAATAAGCCGTCGAAATCGTCGTAAGTGCGGATGTCGAAGAAATTACAGCATCTTTTAGAGCACTTTTAACACCACCAATCCTCTCATTGCCCAATCTGTCCAAGAGAACACGAGTACTGTCCAAAGCGACAGCCAACAATTTACGAGTTTCTGAAATGGATAATAGACAACTAGAAACGTCTGAAGCCCTCTCCGAAACTCCCGAGGACCCGCCCGAGACCGCCTGCTCATCTGGGAGCCCCGGACTAGTCGCGACAGAATTCGACCCGTAACTGTCGGTATTGCCCCGAGCACTAACCGTACAGCCCTCGACATTACAGTAAGGCAAATTGTCGCTCGGGCCGGACAGCTTTGACACACAAGAAGAGTGAAACACGCTGCCACAAGAATTGCACGAGACAGAGTCAGCCCCTCCCTTAGCAAATACTCATGCCACGCAAATAATACTAGGCATTCTAAAAAAAACTAGATCTGTGTTGAACAAAGGTATTTACATATGATTACACAAAATACGTTCAGGTCTAACAAATTGAACACGCTTACGAACACGCTAAGAGGCTGGATTTATCAACAGAAAAAATCAAACACGAGATGGTGAAGGAGATAGTGAGTCTTAGCAACAGACTGATGGAAACGGAGCAATCAGTAATAAAACAGGAGGATTACAAAATCAACCAAGAAAAAAAGAGTCTGCAGAGACAGAAGTGATAGTATTTATTATAAATAATAAGTGTACAGAAATTCATTGTACAAGTAACGAGAACAAGAGGATCAGTAGTCAATAGGAGCTGAATATAGGAAAATATACGGAAAAGTGTACAGTAGAAATGCAACCCATGAAAATGACTGAAAGCGAGATGAAATATGAAGTAGAATTAAGCAATAAGATAAAAAATAACATATTTATCCGAGGGTTTGGAATAGTCGAAAAAGGAATACATAAAGAAATAGTGAATATGCTGGAAAAAAGTTTTCAGACGAAGATGAAAATCAAAAGAATGAGACCAGTGACAGGAAGAGGGCTGATTGTGACAATGACTCAAAAAACGAAGCTGGAATTACGAAAGGAAAGGACTACTGCAAGGATCGACGATGTAGGTGGACGATGACTAAAGTGAGAGATAAGGCAAAAAATGTACAGGTAAGAGTCACAATCGGGTACCAAAATATCAACTTTGGCGGTCAGTGGTTTGCTTGGTCAGAGAAAAGGGCCAGACTAAAGAGTCAGGTAAATCAGCAGTTATTTGCAACAGAGCAAAAAAGAATGAATTAAGTTCAAGACACAAATGATATTAAGTTAATTACATGAAATATAGCATGGGTGAAAAAAGGTAAGAGAAAAATGGGATTTTATAAATCCTCCGATATTGTAATGCTGCAAGAAACCTGGCTCGAGAAGACAAGGGCAAGATTTGTAATAAATAACGCAAATAGTAGCTATAATTAGTTTTGCAAGGCAGCAATAAGAGAGATTATCAAGGGCAGAGCTATGAGAGGAGTTATGGTGGGAATAAATAATAACATTAAAGGAAGAAAAATTGAGGAATGGGAATTCAGTATTTTACTGAAAGAGGTTTCAGTCAATAAAAATAAAATGACAATAGTAATTGTATATAGTGATGTAGGAATTAGATATTTAATAGAAAAATTGGAAATATCTTTGAAGATGTTATACTAACAGATGAAAAATTATAATTGTAGAAGATTTTAACGCAAGCATAAGGAGTTTACAAAGTACAAACATTATTGATTACAAAGAATTCAGAATATTTGAAGATTAAATAGTAAATAATCAAGGCAAAAAATTGATAAACTTCTATGATATGTATAGTCTAGTAGTAAGAAACGTCGCGAGTAAAGGGGACTGGGGGAAAATGCTACATATATAGAGGAGGTAGTGACTCCATACTTGATTTAGTTCTTGAACTGGACAAATGTAGAGAAAGTAAGATATTTTAATTGAAAGTAGTGCCCATAATTAAGTTGGATCATTTAGCTATGGTATTTGGGATAGGGAGTCAAGTAGTTACAGTGGAAGACTAAGATGGAAATTGATAAAGGAAGTAACAAGAGCAAACAAAATTCTAAATTAAATTAAATGAGAAAAGCTACCGGATCGGGAGGTAAAAAAATGTGCATAGCTAGAATTAAGTAAGGGGACAAAAGAGTTTTAGAGAGCAATAAAAACATTTAGAACAAGAAAAGTAACAAAAGGGAAAATCATCAAAAAAAAGGACTGGGGAGAACATCTCAAAAATTTACTTAGTGCTGATACAACTAAAAAAAACTAAGACGCAAGATAAACAAATGAAAAGGGACAAACTAAGAGCAAAGAAGCTGATGAGAGGGATGTCTTGAATTGAGAAATAACAGTAGTAGAAGTGCTTCAGGCACTAAATAGAATGAAAAATAAAAACGTGGCCAGGGAAGACGGAATAGCTGCTAAATTTTTTAAAAGACTAGCAGTGGGGTGAAAAGTAGAACTAACAGGTATTATTACATCAATGATTGATAAATCAGAATTAGCTAAAGGATTGTAAGCAGCTAGAATATATCCTATACATAAAGCAGGGGATGACTCAGATGTTTAAAATTATAAGGGGGTGGCACTGTCAGATAAAGGGTACAGGTTAGTTGCAAATATCATAGCTGAAAGAATAAGTAACTAGATCAAAGGAAAGGGGAAACTTAAAGAGTGCCAAGCAGGATTTACAGGCAAAAAAGGAACTAGAGACCAAATATTCACATTAAATAGTTTAATCGGTAATAAATTAAAAGGAAAAAACAATGAAGGTGTTTGCAGTATTCATTGACTGTAAGACAGCTTTTGATGTAATAGACAGAGGAATTCCAATGACGAAATTGGAGCAAAAAAGATTAAAAGGCAAGATCCTAGAAATGATTAAAAAAATATAAGCAGAAACTAAAAATAAGGTAATAACAGGGGAAGAAGTTACGCATAGTTTTCGAACCTTTAAAGGATAACGTTACTGGGAGAATAGTAATAGGTAATAAAAAAATACTTTGAAATTTGCAGATGATATAGTAGCTGTATCACATAGTAAAATGGGGTTAAAGGAAACACTAAAAGGTATTAAAAAATTTAGCTCCAAAAATAAATTAGAAGTCAACACAAGAAAAACAAAAGTGCTAGTCTACAGAAACGATGGAAAGTTAAAGAAGGAGGATGAGTGGTATTACAGATACAGAGGGAAAAAGTTATAGATAGTTCAATAATATAAATATCTTGACTGTTGGTTTAATGAATAGCACAACTATAATTTTCACATAATAAAGTAAGCAAAAAGGCCCAAAAAACTACGAACATCGTATGGGGAATCTATCAGAGGCTAAAAATAAGAAGTTTTAATAAAAGACTATACTTACTTGATACCATAGGGATATTAGCACCTTTAGACGTGGCCGAACCATGGGGATGGAAAAGAAAAAGTAAGCTTAGAAAGAGTTCAATGCAAGTATGTAATACGCCTGATTATATATAGTGGCTAGAGTCAGAAATAAGAAGCTGGAACATACATACACAGATAAATTTGTGGTATATATACTTGATGATGATCAATTTTCATGTAGGAAGATGGTATAGTAAAACTATTTGTAAGCTTTACAGGATTAGCACTAATTCTTTTTTAAACGATATGCATATATGTGTACTACACCTCAAAAATGATACTTCTGCTGTTATTGACGTATGCATTTTTAAGGTGTAGTACACATGTATGCATATCGTCTAAAAAATTAGTGCTTATCCTTTAAAGCTTAAAAATAGTTTTACTATACCATCTTACTACACTGGAACATAAAAGCAAAAAAAGGGCAAGGGGCTTCTTACTAAGAAAAGGGAGTGTTAGGTCAGTATAAGTTCGTTTAAAAGACGAATTAGGGAGAATAATAAAGAATAACAGTTCTTAATGGGTCAAAAGCTTTCTAGCAGCGAGTCAGTATGTAGGAGGTGCAGTGCTAATAAAAGATATGTATGAATGAATTGAAACGGACAGAATATATAGAAAAATAAAGGATAATATGCTTGTAAGAATTGGACAAGAAGTACAACTTGATTGGGGAAAAGTAGATGAATCTAGGTACATCGATATTCATATGTGCATCCAACAAGACATTTGGCCAGAAAAATATTTGGACAAAGTAACGAAAACAAATTGAAAGGAGCAGTGGGAAATAATGAGATGCGGGAATGTAGGAAAAGGCGGAAATAGAGTATATAAAAACACATTATGTAGACTATGTGAAAGAGAAGAAGAAAATTCATCTTTTGCATGGAATTGTAAGATAGCTAGAGAAAACATTAGGAAGGAGTGGGTTGAAAGTTTGACAAATTAGGATTAAGCAGATAGATAACGAAAAAATTCTGAGGACGAGAGAATTACTTAAGGGAAAAATTAATGCTGAAATATGCCAATACAGTAGAGAGTTCAAAAAACTTTTAAGGTTGAGTACGGAGCAGCGTCATAATGGCTAAGAAAATTTAAGCTATTACAGAAATCAAGTGCAATTAGAATAGAATACTAGACAGTCACATACAATTTTTCATGCGTTGGACAAGTAAGGGCAAAATTTTAAACGGATGAAGAGGGTTGAAATTATAAAAATCCCAAGTTCTAGCTAAAGTAAATGTACGAAGTTAGCATGACTAAGAAAATAATGTAAAGAAAAAAACCGAATACTTTGGTGGGAAAGTAAAGAGATAGTTACCTTATCTGTACATTAAAATAAATAAATAAATAAATGAAATAGAATTGAAAAAAATTATTTGAGGAAGCCTTGAGCCAAGAAATTGTTGGCGGTTTTTTGTCTGCAAAAATATACCATTGTACAAATTCACATAATTTTTATATTTAGTTTAAAGTATAGTATTGTATGATGATGAATAAATAATTCTACAACATTAAATCAAAAGCTGTACTAGTTTGTTTAAATATAATGCAGCATATAGAACTCTTGCATCAATTATCGGTAATTGTAAGATGGTAAGTGTTGTATTTTACGCTCAGTAGTTAAATATTTATAGGTAGGGAATTATTGAACTTATCTTTGGCACTTTTCTCAAAAATGACAGTTTACAATTATATACGATTTTTAAAAAGTACTGATTTTGTAAGCTAGGCTTATAGGAACGACAACGTTTGTTTTAATGTTGTTAAATTATTTATACATCTTATAATACTATTCTCTGAACTAAATATAATAATTATTCGAATTCGTACAAAGGCATATTTTCGCAGAGAAAAATGGACCGTATAAATGTATGTAATTGTTTACTAGAGTATGCTTTCCTTGAATAGCTACTTACGTAGGATATTAAATGTATTTAATGAATAAAATAAGAGATATACATATATTTTTTATAACAATTTACTAAAAATACGAAACTTGACTTCTTTATATTGATTTCATCACTTCTTAAAGTTTACTGGTAAAAGTAAAATTATAAAACAATTAATGCAACAACTTCTTATTTTTATGTGAATAATTATGTTTTCAAATTATATAAAATTATACTATAATTATAAGTAATACGCAAAGTTAGTCTGAAAATATCAAACATCAATACTTATACTATTAATCCAAAACAAATCCAAACAATATGTAAAAAGTTTTGTATAATTCACACAAACTTCTTGTTTACGCCGGAAGATGCTGGGTTAAAAATGTCTCGTGTGAGGAACGAGATCAGCGGGTTAATAAATTATAAGGCAGATTTAACTATGTACAAATTTACTAACAAATGATGAAACATAAAAATTGGTAGTGTTCGCTGTGAGAGAAGCGTTCTCAGCAGCGGTCGCGAGCTGACTGACTGTTGCGCAGAACAGTTAAATTTAAATCCAGTAGTTTGAGTCTCTTCCTTAGAATGAGAGAGAGAAATAGCTGGCAGTTAAGAAAAG
>JAPYYV010009169.1:0-20600 GCA_030522625.1 Copidosoma aretas | reverse complement strand
TGTTTAGTTATACATGACTATAATTGGACCAGAATGATATGTATCATTGGCAATAATTGTATTTGAATGGGCAACATACGTGAAAGTTCGCTATGACTAATACGAAAGATAGTAGTTAAGCTTTATCTATTAATAACATAACAAACTATCAAATGAACACAAAATATTATTCATTGCTATTATTATTAGATACAACTATTTATTAAAATCTATTTAAAACTAATTAATATAAAAAACTTTATGTATTATGAAGAAAAACGAAATGATGCAAGAAAATATGACGTGCGATAGAATCCGCACGCCGATAAGACGTGCCACGCTACATAAATTAATTGTTTTCAAATAGTAATAATTAATTCTCTATCGAAAATAGGTATTTTTTGATAGGAAATTTGACGTAGAATACGATAGTATTACTAAAAACTCGCTACGAGGGGGGGGGGGGAATAGTTAAAAAGCAATTTAAAAATTTTAATTGTTAATAACAATCTTAAATTGTTAATAATTTTTTTTGAAAGTATTTTTTTCTCGAAGCTTATTCTTTTACCTTTAGAATTAAAAAAAAACAGTCTGTAGCTTAAATAGTACCGGAGTTATGAATATTTGAAAATTCCTCCTACAGCCCAAAATCACCGAAATCGCGGAATTTGAATCCTTTCTAGCGTCCAAAACATTGTGAAAAAAAAAAAAATACAAGTCTTTTTTTTCAATATAGAACCCGTAAAAAAAGTTTCAGCAAAATCAAAAATGTGTTGGTCAATTTTTGTCAAAACCTGTTCGGTTTGTCAAAGAACGTCCCATATACTTGATTTTGTAGATATTATAAAATATGGTACTACATTATAAGATCTGGCACACAGGTCAGAAGGTAATAAAAATGATAAATAAACTAACTACGGGATAAGTTAAATCGATTAAACGACCGAAGAGTGTTATTCCGAAATAGTGCGCGCGTAACCCGAGGAAAAAAGAGGGAAACTCTCAAGTGCTGATTAGTGAGTTTGGGTTCCATACAAAGTAAATGCGGGTGAGCCGGAAAAAAAGGAAGAGGCGGCCAAGGAAAAAAACAGTGCAAAGGATGGAACCGAGAAGAACGGCAGGGGTCGACCTAAGAAAGTAAAAAAAGCCGAGGGGACGGAAAAAGGTGTAAAGGATTCAGATGAAACACACTTGGAGAAGTTTTTCAAGTATGGGAGTATGAGTTTCAAGGTAGCAGCAAAAGAAAGGAGGAAGGTTGAACACTCGCCGGTGAGAAAGGTGGGTACACACGATTCGGAAGCGGATGGAAAAGGGGACCAAAAGAACTTGGAGATTATAAAGTTAATGGAAGAAAGGAAAAGAAGTTGAGAAATGACGAGAAAGTATCAGTAAAGGAAAGGGCACAGTTAAGTTGGACAGAGAAAAGCGAAATGGAGAGATCGATAAGGAAAGAAGCAGTCGCCGAGGACCGGGAATCGATAACGTCTGGGAATGATCAGGCCGGTTTCACTAGCGTCCGGCAGAGGCCAGCGGTAGAGGCTAAAACGACAGGGATCTTGAAGGGAGAGGTACTGGCTGATGACAGCAAAACATCGAAGAGCGAGCAGCTGCTCGAGGGTGAACAAGGAAGCGGTGGAGAAGAAAAAACGCGAAATGTATTTTTATTAAGAATCCGTATATTAAAAGCCAGCTCAGAGAAAGAGCTGAAGGACAAAGAGGCTCTGAGCGAGAAGTTGAGAATAGCTAAGAAGAGTCTAGGTAAAGTAAATGCGGAACGGGAAAAACTCAAAAGGGAACTAATAAAGGTAAACAAGCAGCAGAAAACAAGCGAGGCGATTATGGCCAAGCTAAGATTAGAAGTAGTCGCATTGAACAAAAAGGTAGATTGCAGGGAAAGTGTGGAATGGGTTGACATTGAGGAAGGGGGGAAAATTGAGAAAAACATGATGCAGACGGAGCATTTGGCAGGGATAAATAGTATGATCTTACCAGGCAAAAAAAAACGTGAGCGGAAGCTGCGATACAATTATGGGTAGAAATAACGCTGAAACGAATAAGCCAGAAGCTATGAGTGCGGGAGAAGTTGTATATGAGATGGAAGAGAGACAGAGAAGGAAAAATGAAATTTTTATAAAAGGGATTCGGACCGTAGGGGAAGGGGTAGAAAGAGAAATAGGAGAAATTATTCGGTCTAGATTAAATTTTGAGGCGAAAATTCGAGAAATCTGAGCCATAGGGGGGGGGGGGCGGGGGCTGGTAGTAACATTGCATTCAATACATAACAAAACGGAAATAATGAAAAATGTAAAGAGGAGGAAGGAATAGAAATTTGGATAGACGATGATTATACAGAAAACGAGAAGGAAATCAGGGACTGGATAAATGTATCAGCTGAGGAAGAAAGCAAGGAGGGACGAGTAGCATTAGTAGGTTATTTGAAAATAAAATTTCAGGGGGTCTGGCATAAGTGGAATGAGAAAAAAGGAGGGCTCGAACAAAAAGAAAATAGGAAAACACAGATATTTCGTACAAAACACAGAGAGTAAGCATTTTGCGGGCATTAGGATAATATCGTGGAATATAGCGGGCATAGAAATGATTGAATGAAGCAAAAATTATTTGTACAAATTTGATATTATAGCACCTCAAGAAACTTGGCTAGAAAAAAGCAACGAAGGGGAGTGGTTGGAACAATTGGATAGGAAAAAATATCACTGCAAGGCGCTAGCAGCAGTAAGGGAAAATAAGAGAGGAACAGCCAAAGGAGGAGTCTTGGTAGGAATGAATAAAAACATAGAAAAAGAGGGGATAACAGAATGGGAATACGGTGTAGTGATCTTAGGGATTCGTGCAAACAGAGATAAAAGAGTAAACATAATTATTGTGAACAATAATGTAAGAATTGATGTCATAGGAACAATGAATGAAATTATTGAAGATTTAATTGGAAAAGGTGAACAGGTAATAGTAGCGGAAGATCTAAATGCACGAATAGGAGAATAGCAAATTAGTTCAGAAGGATTCAAGAAATAGTCCAGAAAGTCTTGTGATAAGTTAACAAACAGAGATGGGAATAAACTATTGGACGTGTGAGAAGAGTTAGGTCCAACTATGAAAAATGGTGATTCTAAGGGAGACTGGGAGGGTAAAGTAACTTTTATAGGGAATGGGAGCAGTTCGGTGCTAGATCTAGTACTAGAATTAGAAAGTGAGCAAGGCAGCCTGATACAAAAGTTAAGGGTTGGTATAAAAATGGATTCAGATAACCTACCAATAGAATTAAGTATACAAGGGGATGACAAGGAGGTAAGGCCCAGAAAATAGAGAGGGAGACAGTGCGCAAGAAAGATTAAAATGGGACGCTAGGAAAAGACTGAGTACACAGGTGAAATGAAAACTAGAGCGGAACTATTTCAAATAGACAAAAAAGATGCGCAAGATTTATGGAATGCACTAGTAAGTGAAATACGGGAGGTGGGTACAAAACTAAGAATGGTGAGGGAAAAAAGGTTAGGAAACAGCGAAGGTGGCATAGAAAAGGACGAATTAGGGAACAAAAAAAGAAGATATGGGCAGCTCTAAAAAGATGGATAAGATCCAAAGATGCACACGACAGACAAAAATTAAAACAAGAGAGGGTGCTAGTCAGAGTGATAAGGGAGAACAAAATCGAAGAACAAAAACAGAAAAGGAATCTAGAAGAGCAAAGTGGAACAATGGAAGATTTTTGGAGAGTAATAGCACAATTTAGACCAAAGAAAAAGAATAAAGGAGCCGCAGTCAGTAAAAAGGAATGGGTAATACACTTTAAAAGTATACTGGGGACGGAGAGTTTAAGGGAGGATACAGCTGAGGACAGGGACGAGACGGAGCCATAGACATGAGAAGAACTAAATGAGGAATTTAGTGGGGACGAGGTTCTAAGAGCGATAAAGAAAATAAAAAAAGCATGGCTGCGGGTGAGGACAGACTTGTAGCAGAATTTTTCAAAGAACTCCCTATAGACTGAATCGGGAAAATGACGTTAATCCTAAACAAAATGTTTGACGATGCCCAGATTATGAACGGATGGGAGGTAGCAAGAATCTTTCCGATGTATAAGGTGGGCGATGAGACGAAGGCAGAAAATTACCGGGGAGTATCTCTGCTTGATATAGGATGTAAACTCTTAACAAGTATTATGGCAAACAGACTAACGAAAAGATTAGAAGAGAGGAAAGGTCTTAGCGAAAGTCAAGCAGGATTCAGGGAAAAAAAGCACGAGAGACCATATCTTCCTATTGAATAGTATTATAAACGGCAAATTAGAAACAGAAAATGGGAAAATTGTTATGTTTTGTGGACTTTAAAACAGCTTTTGATGGAGTAGATCGAGGAATTTTGATGAGAAAAATAAAAAAATTAGGAATAAAGGGAAAATATCTGGAAATGGTTAGAAGCATATATAGCAATACAGAAAATGAGATTATAACCAGCGAGGAAATATCGCAAAGATTTGGAACAAAAAGCGGAGTCAGACAAGGGTGCCCTTTAAGTCCCTCTCTTTTTAATATTTATATTGAAGACGTGGAGCGAATCTGGAAAGCAAAAAAAGAGGAAAAAGCAATACAAGGGGGAGAGAAAATTTACAGTTTAAAGTTCGCAGATGACGTAATAATGATGGCAGACACGAAAGAGGGACTACAAAGTATGCTATACGACTTAGAGAAAAATTGTGATAAAAATAAACTGATATTGAATGGAAAAAAAAGATCATGATTTGCAGAAGGGGGGCAAGGAGAAAGGGAAGCGAAAAAAGGAAATTTTGAAAGCAGGATGTTGGAGTGGCGAGGGAGTATAAATACCTAAGATTATGATTTTCAAGCAAGAACGTACTGAGTACTCACGTCAATAAAACAGCTAGTAGAATGAAGAAAACAATTAACCCAGTCTGGAGCTTATGGAAAAGAGCAAAATTAGGAGATTTAAAAGGGAGGCTATTCTTGTTAGACACAATAATGAAGGCAGGATATTTGTACGGCTCTAAAATATGGGGGTGAGAAAGATGGAAGCAATTCGAAAAAGGGCAAGGAAAATTTGTAAAAATGGCATTCGGAATAAACGAAAACACGCCAAACTATAAATAAAAAAGGAAAGTTAACAGGCATAGCCTAGAAGTAGAAATTAAACGAAGAGCAGGAAACTATTTAAGAGAGATTGAGAAAATGAAAGATGACGGATGGCCGAAAATCTGTCTGAAAGAAGAAAGAAGGGAAATCAGGCACAAAAAGGCTACAAAATGGGGCAACAGCATATCGGAGGAATTTAAAGAAATAGGGGATGTAAAAGGGATAACAGGTCTAGTAGAAGGTCAGGGACCGCAGATATTTTCAGAAAAAATGAAGAGGGGGTTAGAAATTAAAATAGACCAGGAAACTCAAATGGACTGGAACAGAATTGATAGGTCAAAGTACTGAGACTACTACAAGGAAATCAAAAGAGGACTGGGCATCGGATGTAATTGGGGCAATAGGGCACTAAAAGTAAATATTAAAGAACGGTGGGCAAGAATAAGATGCGGAAGCGTAGGAAAGACGGGTTGCAAAGGGTACTTAAACACGGAATGCAGAGTATGCTGTAGAAAAGAAGAGACACTGGAGCATATATTTTTTTGTAGGACGCCAAAAAAGGAAATAAATAAAGAACTAATAAGGAAAATTGAGAATTTAGGACTAGGAGATAGCGAAGAAATAGACAGGCAAAGGCTCATCGCACTATTGGGAGGTAATCTGAATGAGGGGATGTGTAAATATAGCATAGAATTTGATAAACTGGCTTGATCAAGAAATTATAAACGGCGAAAGTATTGGGGTACGATAAGTCAAATAAATTTTATACATAGAATGAGAACTAAACTATTGAAATAAGGAAAAATAAAACGAGGTACAAAGTACACTAGAATAAATGAGAAAGGCTGATAGGTGCGTAGAACTTATTTGTAGAGAAATAAAACTATGAAAGCGTTATTGTCAACACATGGAATGTCACGTGTGGGGAAATATATAAAAAGATTACAAGTCTGTACATGTAATGAAATTAATAAATAAATAAAAAATTATTTTGTAGCTCAAATATTATTGAATCATAGTAAGCCATTCAATTATCCATAAGATATAAATATTTACAAAATCAAATTAAAATTTATTCACTCCGAAAATGGAAAAAACCATTTATCTAACATTAAAAATCATTATCGCAACTTTGATAGCATATAAAACTTCAAATCTTCTTCTGAACCAACATAAGGATATAAAAGATATAATAAGTAAGATTTTGAGCCCTGGATCATCGAAATCAGTCGGAGGGTTTTTGAAGAAAGGCTGATTAAGAAACAAAATTGTAGATTTTCGTTAATAAGAAAAAATTTCATATATCGTTAAAAAAAGGTTTTTTATTTAAAATGATGCTGTTTCAATGGTAATTCTTTATGAGATACAACTATTAGGGATCAAATTTGAGTTTTTGTATCCCAAAAGTTGCAAAAACCTGCTTTTTAGAGATAGAAATCGTTATAACAACCTTAATAAGATATAAAACTAAAGTTTCTTTTTCGAAACTGATAAAAGAATTTAAAAATAAACATTTTATGCCATGAATCATCGAAATCACTAACAGGGTTTCTGAGATATGACTAACTTTTCAAAAAAATTGTAATTTTCCTTCAATAAAAAAAACCACAGAAGTTAAAAAGATAATTCAAAATGGAAAATGGAGCTTTTTTAATACATTAAGGAATAAATTTATTCGAAAAACAAATTTTTATTTTTGCATCCTGAAAATAGCAAAAATCAATTTTTGGACATCAAAAATTGGTACAAAAATCTTAATAAGGTATAAAACTTGAATCGTTTTGCGAGCCGCCATGAAGGCATGAAACCAGACATTTTAATTCCTGGATCACTACAATCCGTCGTAAAGTTTCTGGTATATGGCTGATTACATACATACATATTTACATACACACACACACACACACACACACACACACACACACACACAGGCAGACAAACTTTCTCTACAAAATGGTTATTTTTCGCTTTAGACCATGTATAAGACATTTCTAACGTATTTCCACAAAAACGTTATCCTTACTTCCACAAAGGTTCCTTTATGAGGAAGCAAAAAAAGTAAAAAGTGTATTTATTGTATTTACTATTACTACTATTAATATGATTGCTGGAATTTGTATTAATATCATTCAGAATACTATTATTATCTACTCATCTTAAATCATTTAAATTTAATATTACTCAGTAACACATGAAATTATCAATTATTATACAATTAAATTATGTGCATCATATGTAACATGAAACGTTTATATTCAACTTATTTACACGATAATTATAAACGTATAAGAAGTTCAAACCTCTTAGAAATTCGTACGTAAATAATTAACGTACCACGTTTACTATAACGTTTTCGTCTCTCAGTGTATATAATAACTATGGTCGCAATCACCTTTCATTAAGTATGGTAGCTTCTAGCGTGCAGACGTCAACTAAGTAGAAACCAAGTTAATCAGTCAGTTCTAGTTTTTTAGCACCTGAAATCAAGTAACAACACGTGTTTTGTTATCTTTTGGGTTTCAAAACTAGCCAAAGTAATCTAAAACAAAAGTGATGAGAAATTTAGAATATTACCATGTATTATAATTTTTTTAGAAAAAAAAGATTAGTTATATCAGACTAATAATTTTAAAGTAGAGTTGAAGGCGAGTGGGAAGTCAAGAGGACGGGCCATGAAACTATTGTGAGGTAGCAAATGACAGCAGAGGACAAAATAAAAATATCATCATGATAAACTGCATTGAAAAGGCAACGAAATACAAAAATTTAACGTTATGATGTAGAAGGCTTGGAAATTTGTAAATAGTTTCATAGGGAGAAAAAGGCATTAAAAGTATCAGGAAAGGAGAAAGTTACTGATTTTTTTTACTCTGACAGTTATATAATATAATCAGATGCTGCATAAACGATTATGATTGCTGTGTCGAATAAATATTAAAATAAAATTTGATATTTTTGTTTTACGGTAAAACAAAGAGCTGTAGATGAAGCGTAGTGTACCATAATAAATGTATGGATGTAAACATACATACTATCTATGTTTGAAATAAAAAATTGGTGTTTTTTTTACACAAGTGTAATTCGTATACAGTATAACTTGTATAATTAATTATTGGCATTAATGTATATACATAATTTTTCTATCAACATCAAAGTTAATGTTAATGTGCTCAAAAACTGAGCATAAACCTTTGAGGCTCCTCAAAAAACAGATTGCCGTATCATTGATACAAATAATATCAAATCTATAAGCGTGATTGACTGTGGTATCTAAGATGACAATGAACGAAATAATAAAATATATTTTTTGACAATCACATGATTAAAATACATCTTAATCAGAAAAGAACATGTGGCCTTGATAGTTTTCAGAAGCAAAATGCGTAGATAACATACAAAACGTAGACATAAAAAAAAAAAAAAAATTAAAAAAAAAAATAAAAAAAAACAAAATAAAAAAAAAAGATAAAAAAAAAAAAAAAAAAAAAAAAAAAAAAAAAACAGAAAATGAGATACAGACACACATACAAAGGAATAAAAATATTAAAGAGATATGAAGACACAGTAACGATAATAAAAAATTAAAGAGAAGTATACTTTATACAAGAATTAGAAATAAATGCAAAGATAGTTAACATAGCAAAGACAAACATAACCTTCAAGATGAATCTTGGAATGTCTGGAAATTCATTTATGTAACCTAAGACCAAGACGGTTAGAAAAAAAGTAAAAAAATCCAGGACTAAATGACTAAAATACAGTTACGTACAAGCTATGTAACAAAGATTAGAGGTAGTCTCATCAATGAGATCAGTCACAAAGTTTTTATATTTATTTGATCAAAAAACCGCATTTTGATTTCCATAATAATAGGCGCAATCAAAAACAAACTTGAATCCAAGAAAATGATTTATCATCTGCAAAATTACAAGTATCTTACAGGATGTTAAAGCAGAACCACAAGAACACACATATGTTTTTTAAAAATAATTTATAAATTATTTTACAGAAACAAACAACGAGATTTATTACGGGTTCAATAAATTATACATAGAATTAATATTTTGAAAATAGAAGAAAATCAAAAATCAAAGTTACTTCGACTTAATAACACTATAAAGAAATAGCATGAAAAACAAACAATAAAATACAGAAAAAAAAAGGAGATACAGAATATTATTATGATAAATTATAATGAAAAACAAGATCAAAACGCGTGACAGCCTAAAATAACTTTGTGTCGATGAACACTGTACTGTAATGGAAAAAGCTTAAAATTAGCTATTTCTATTGTATTCATAATCACTATTTATTGTAATTTAATGATAAATACTATGGTGGTCATTTCCGGTAGCTTTTTGCAATCAAAAAAACAAAACACGTCTTCTGTTTACTTTATACTGGAAAATATTGTTTTGATTTTGCTGTAATTTCCATACTAAATTAGTACGAGCAGTCTTGTTGCGGCCCGAACGATTTTATGACCTAGTTGTACGGTCCATTTGGATTACGGTGTTTAAAATTTGGCGTTAAGTCGGGGGTCAGTCATTAAGTTCAATTATAGAGTTGGATCACGAGGATAAATTCCAGTTTTGGCTCCCAGTTGTATTAGGCCTGGGAGTAGCTGGCTCAATACATGTCCACTAAACAACAGTTGTTAAGCATTCGACTCTTAATTTAATTGCACGTTTTTTACTTCTCAGCCCAATTCATCTATCTTTGCAGAAGCATCAGAATCCGTCCAAACAGAAATTTAGATAAATGCTAAGATACAATCTTTTTAAAGTGCATATATAAGTTAGTTGCTAACCCTAAACAGTCTTTATTTTGCATAAACACATTTTTAACCACGTCAGTGAAAGCGTGATTCAGTATACTACTTATTTTAAGCCTAGATAAAGTGTTACGGAAAATTTTTTTTTTAAGAGTATATTAGAGTTTGACATTTCAAAACTCTTATGTGGTGCAAAACTAAATGTTTCTAACACCTTAGACGGGACCAGAATCAATAATAGGATCCACTGACTTGGATCCAAATCGCATCGCAAAGTTAATGACCGGTACTTAATTCGACACTATATCTTTTCTCAGGACCCAACTGGATTTCAGTTAAAATTAGTACGGAAATAGTAATAAAACAATTTCTATTTACGTGTCATTTAGCACTTTTAGTTTTCTCTCAGTCTTACAGTATACACATAGTTTCATAACAAGTTATTAGTTGTATACAAAGCAAAGGTTATGTCAATCCAAGCCATCATCTAAATGTTTGATTTACATATGATTCTAAGAACATTCTTGAGACCCATATTTTACTGCATGTTAAATTAATCCTCATTATAAAAAATTCAATTCTTTTCAGCATAATGATCGGTTATATGCTAAATTTTTGTCATAGACATAGAATTTTATTCAAATTAAATTTTTTTCTGTTAAAATTGTTATCACCTTTTTATTTTCAACATTGAAAATCTTGTGAAATATTATTTCACTCAATATAAGAAAATAGCAGTGTCATAATGTTGATGTATTATTTGAAGAGCCATTCTTTAGTGTGCCCAAAAACAACGAGATTATTAGATATTAGTATTTAATGGTTTCGCTATTGGTTTGTTTAAATTTCATCGCCAAATTTATAAAACAAAATTTATTTTAAAAAGTGTGTAAGTTTTGAGAGATACAATTTCTATCTACATATTGCAAAATCGTTATTATGTTTCTTCAAGTAATTGGAAATTTATTCTAAACAGCAGTGTAATTGAATATTAACTATATTATTAGGATTTGAAAAGTAATCAATTTTATGTAATTTTAATCACAGTTATAGGGTTCTTGGAGATTTTTTACTCGATTTTTTTTCCATTTTCTTCGAGGACAATTTTTTGTTTCTATTTAAATATGTAACTAACTTATCAACCTTACTTCATACCTAAATCGAAAAATCATTCGAAAATTCATATTTGAAACAGTCTCAACATATTAAAAATCTTAATGTCTAGAAATGTATTACTGTTTAAATTTTCAAATTTAAATATGACAAACAAATTATTATTCGTGTAACTGTTTCGTTTAATTTGTAAAATTGATGAGAATGAGAGATAGAAATGTCAAAAAACCAAATTGATAAATCTTCTGCTACATAAGTGATATGAATCAGATGTAATAAATTATAATCCAGATAAAACAATTCGTTGGATTTCAGGATTGCAGAAAAAGTCTTTCAAAACGTAATTATTCAAAAACGGACCATAACAAATAAAAAAAAAGTCATTTGTAAAAGATATTTGTATTTTATAAAAAAATGTAAAAATTTTGTAAATATTGTGATTAAATTTTGTTATTTTTATGAAGATTAGGATAATGACTTTAAATTTAAAAAGTCCTTAACTATAGATGCATTATTATTTGTCCTAATAAATCTTTTTAGTAGCAAAAAAACATGAATGTTGGAATTATTTAGAATAAAAACACATATTTTTCGTAAATTAATTGTTTTCTCCAATTAAAATATTTTCTGAGACAATATTTAAGATTTTTTTTTAGTTATTGTATTTTAAGTTAAGAAATACAGCTATTTTCTGCTGCAATAATACATAAACACAAAATGAATTATCTAATGAATAATTATTTATTTTCGAATGACATTAATAAGTTTATTTATTTTATAAATATGAAAAATTGGGGGGTTTGCGCGTGGAGCGCGCAAGAAGGACAAGTTATGTACATGTATATATTCGTACATGTATATATCTTTTTCTATTATACAGTCCTTTGTGTAAAGCATTCCACACGAACCTTCCACCACCACCAACAACTGGCCTTCCGCCGCACTTTGATCCAGGAGAGTGAAATTTATCTATAAATACAATATCTCTTCATGTATATAAACGATCAAGATAATTCTTTTTAAAGCTTGTAAGTAAACGATTATAGATTGTAAGAAATATATTTCGGTTGATAAATAAAGTTTGTAAGGAGGTGAGATCCACCTTAAAAGATGGGATGATCGTCGAATCATTAAGACAACTCTACAGATTTACTTGGATTATCAATACATTAAAAAAAAAGTGTACAATATTGTTTTTAAGGTCGCTGTACGACTCTGCTGTCAGATTTTAAAAACTCCAAATGGTGGTCCTAAAATGTCGGACAAAATTTTTATTAAGATCTAGAATTTCATTAAAATCGGTGTATAATGGTTTTGAAGAATGTTGAGTAAAAATCTGCTGTTCGACTTATAATGTTCAAAATGTCAAGTATAAAATCGTAAAAATAAATCTTATATGTGTGTAAGTTATAACCAGAATAACGTTATTTTCATGCATGCTGGTTACGAATTATCTGTTGATTAGAGAAATTGAGGATCATTTACCTCAAGTTTTTTTTAAAAATAATTTATGTTTATAAGCAGTCATGTAAAGGAATAAGTTACGATACCTATTACAAACAAGCAGGTAATTCTATGAATGTAGAGAATTGATACATATTATTGCAGAAAAAATATCTGTATGCAATATATAATAAGGGGACTTTGCCTCCTTGCTCGCTTAGCTCTCCAACCGCCGAACAATATTTTATAATTTAATAAATAAGCAGGTATATTAATATTAATAAATCAGACACTTTTAATAAAAATAAATAACCATCATTTATTTCAAAATGTCGTACATTAGTGTATTGTGATACAAGTGCGGCAAATTCCGGCCAAGTGCGGAGTCCGGCCAAGTTCTTCTTCTTGTGTTCCTTTTTGAAGCTTTATAAAATGATTTTGGTGTTAAGATAACAATGTGACATTCGTTACATAACATATCATCATTATTGTGAGTTTACTTGTAGATTCTCAATGCTTCTTCATTCCCATGCATTAATAAGCAAAATTTGTATTTTACTAAATATGTAGATCTAAAAATTTTGTTTTAATATGCTCACCTGTTTAATTAGTGGATAGCGTAGAAATATCTTTATATGTATATATAGTGATAAAGATGAAGTATTTTTCACCCCCCTACAACCTCCCCTGAATCACGGGTGAATTCGTTATACTTTTACCTGTTTTGTATGATCGTCATTTGTTTGTGGTTCCCCTCACCATCTCTCAAAAACTTAGAAACTTTTCAGGTTTTGTCGACCGCCTCTTCAAAAACTTGGAAATTTTCACCCGATGCTTATTTTCATAGACCCCCGAAGATGGCCAAAGTCACCCGAAAGACACTATATCGCCAAACTCTGCCGAAAACAGACAAAATATTCCCATCACAGACGAAGCCTCTCACCAAAGCCCTCTAACATCGTCAAACATTGCCAAAAACAACTGATTGCAGCCGAAGCCACTCCTTAACAGCCCCTTGGTATTTTTAATTTTTCCCGCACCACTTATTTGGCAAATAGACGGACGCAGAATAAACTCTTTTAAAATTCCAAAAAAATGGTCAACAAATGATGTTTGTTCGAAAATTGTTAATGATGTAATGATACCTCAATAAATAACGTTATTTTAACATCACATAACAAATTTTCGTATTTATTAAATACAAAATATGAAACACAGTGACTGGCGAAACTGTAACTTATTATAGTGTTGATTATGCAACTTACAAGAGAGTTCATAGTACTGATGATAACATATACAATAATTGTCCAATGGAATATCTAAATTCTATTCGAGAGGTCTTCCGCCTCATGAACTCAATTTAAAAATAAATGCCATTGTCATGCTGATACGAAATTTGTGTATTTCAGAGGGATTATGTAACGGAACAAGACTTAAGATAACAAAATTATCTAAGTATAACATTGAGGCTGAAATTATAACTAATGAAAAAATTGGGAACATAGTATTCATTCCAAGAATAACTTTATCCACTGCCACTTCCTCCATATTACCTTTTATTTTATATAGAAAACAATTTCCCTTACAGTTAGCATTTTCTATGACTATAAATTAGTCGCAAGGTCAAAGTTTTGATGAATTAGGTTTGTACTTAAAAAAGCCATTATTTTCTCACGGTCAATTGTACGTTGCACTATCTAGGTGCAAGAATCCTAAGAATATTTTTATACAAAATGAATTAGAAAATTCTAAAGAAATAGAAAATATTGTTTGGAGTGATATTTTTTATTATGTCATTTAATGGAATGCATGTCATTTAATGGAATGCAAATATTAATAATTTTTTTTGACAAAATAATAGAATTACACTTATATCAAAATTGTTTTCGTTAAACAAAGTTTACTAACATATACACACTGAAAAACACATACACATGGAATGCATAGCAAGTCTACCTCCACGTGGTGCATTCTGGGTAATGCTGAATGACTTAGATTAAGTTGATTGAATTTATTTTTTATTAATTTTTTAACAAAATTGTTGCATATTTTGTTACTTTTATATTATTTTGCACTCAATAACACTAATTGTATAGATATGTACTGATTAATTTTGGAACTGGGTTACCGGTAAGTGCACGAGGCGAAGTAGGGCTTATTGTTCGCTCCGAGAGGAGAGGGACATCGGCTTTCGATTAGGGCCTATCGTGTTGGATAAATTTACAGGGTACGTGCCCTCAAATATGGTTGAAAGCTCGGCTTGGACACATTTAAAGGGGTTTTCGTTGGCTGATCCGCAATTCTGTAAATCCGATAGAATTGACTCCATCTTAGGGGCAGACGTATATGCTCGTATCTTGATGGAAGGGTTGATACGTGGCCCGATCGGCACTCCTATCGCTCAAAATACTATTTTTTGCTGGATTCTGACTAGTGCGGTGACAGTAGAAAATTCGAATCAGGAAAAATCGGTACGAGTTTTCCATAGTCACTCAGAGCCGTCACTGACGTAACAGTTAAATCAGTTTTGGAAGATCGAGGAGATAGATAGACCGCACCCGGTATCTCTGGAGGAAGAATATTGCGAAGAGTTATTCAAGAATACGACTTATCGAACTTCCAAAGGGAGATACGTTTTAAGTCTTCCTTTTTCAAAGCAGCCGAAAAAATTTGATTCAAGAAAAATTTTTGTTTCGCATTTTTTGGGCTCTGAGCGTAGAAATAAATAAAATGAAACTTTATCAGAAGCATATAAGATCTTTATCGAGGAGTATACAGTTTTGGGGCGCATGGAGAAAATCAAAGATGTTGAAAAAAAGCAGCAGCCACGTCACGCCGTTTTTAGCCGAGACAATCCTAAAAAGACATCGGCAGGTTGTTATATCAACGACAGACTACTGACTGAACCAAAACTGCAGGTTGATATTCAGGTTGATAAACTGCAGCGCATCGTCTGGAGGTGAAATAGTTCCGAGGCCATAGACGATTACCGTTTTTTTACGGTCACGTATGGCACGGCCGTGGCACCTTTCTTGGCGCTGAGAGTGCTGAAGCAGGTAGCACAGGATGGGCGGTGCGAGTTTTCAGAGGCTGCGGAATTGTTAGATCATCAGGCGTACGTCGGCGATATATTCGGTGCAGCTGACGATGTGTAGCGTGCTCGTTTCCGCAGAGATCAGCTGGAGAGACTGCTTGAGTCGAATAATCCGGTGTTGCTAGAGGGACTCAAATCAGTGTCCACGTCAGAGATCGCCGTGAGAGGTAAAGAAGCTGTATTTACGTTGGGGTTGTACTGGAATTCCGGGCCTGATAATTTCTTCTATAATATTAAAGAAAATTTTGTCAGTGATGTAATAACGAAGCACATTGTATCATCAGAAATTTCTCGGTTGTTTGATCCGTTAGGCTGGTGATGCCCTACACTCGTAACTGCAAAAATTATATTGCAGGATGGTTGCCTGACTGGGGCGACTGGGACAACCAATTGTCGGACAAGCTGGTGAAGCAGTGGACCGGCTTCTCATTGTCGTTGTGGAAACTCAATCCAATACAGATACCGAGATGGTTGGGCGGCTCCAAGGATAGCAACTGGCATATTCATATGTTTGCAGATGCGTCAAAGCGAGCGTATGCAGACGCTATATACGCAGTTTGTCCTGGTCGGGATGCCAAGCTGCTCATGGCGAGCACTCGTGTCGCGGCGCCCAAGGAGCAAACTCTGCCTCGACTGGAGCTTTGCAGAGCACTACTGCTGGTGCGTTTAGCAAGGAGAACGATTTCGCAACTCAGGAAAGCGCCTGGACAAATTTGATTTTAGTCACACTCGACACTGGTGCTCGATTGGCTGAAATCTTATCTATCGCGTTGGCAAACTTTTGTAGTTAGCCGTGTTAGTGAGATAATAACAGTGTTTCTTGAGGTCAAATGGCAGCACGTCAAGTCATCGGATAATGTAGCTGACTGTGCAACTAGAGGTTTTTACCAATCTAACTGTTGGAGAGTTCGCTGTCGTGGCAGGGTCCAGCTTGGTTAAGTCGACCAGAGTCTAAGTGGCCACAGTTGGCAGAGCCAGCTATGAAGGTGAATTCGGTGATTAATGCTTATGTCGCAGCGAAGGAGAGTCCTTAATAGGAAGGTATCTTGAACGTCGGTTAGCCGGAGAGTCTTATTTCTGTTTTACAGAAAGTGTCCAGTTGTCAGAAATTTCTCAGGGTGGTGGTGTTTATCGCAACGTTGGCGTTTGACCGGTGGATATTACCAGGAGATCCCTTGGTGACGTTACAACAAAAGAATACGCTTGGGCACGAGTGTCTTGTTATAGGCTAATCCAGGCAAGCCATTGTCGTGAAATGCAAAGCTTACAAAGAGGAGATCCACTGGCAAAGTGCAGTAAGTTGGCCCGCGTGACACCATTTATTGACGAGCAGGGACTCGTAAGAGTTTGAGGACGCCTTCAGTAAGCAGGACTATCGTATGATGAAACACACGCTGTACTTTTTCCCGGAAAGGAGTTGCTAGCGCGTCGAATGATCGAGCACGCACACTTGATCACGTTTCATGACGGTATTTAGATCATGCTCTCGTATCTGGCACGGCAGTTCGAGATGATTCAGAGACGACGGGTGGCTGCTGGAATCTTGCATCGTTGTGTCACTTGCGTTCGGTACGAGCAGATCAGTGTACAGCAGCAGATGGGTCCGTTGCCTGTAGTAAGAGTGCAATCACAGCGACCGTTTGCCTGAGTGTGTTGCCCCCGCCCGTCGTTTTAAAGTTTCAAGTGCAAGAGCTTCTTCATCGCTGCTCGAGCCGATCAGCCTACTTAGGCGAGTGGTACACCCCTATATAGAAGCTTAAAAAATGAAGGTAGGTGACCTGTAGGATTCTACAAGTTAAAATTTTTTTTAATCGATCCCTTACATTATTGCAAACAAAAAATCTTGTTAGGCTTTTTCAATTCTGATGGGACGGAATTTGTTATCATTAAAAAAATTGCAAAAAAAAAAGTTAAAAAATTGTTATGAAAATTAATTAGCTATGTTCATTGGGCCAAAATAAGCACTTTCCATCTCCAGACATTTTTTCTAAAAATGCACTGCTCTTCAGTTACAGGCAATTTAATGTCAAAAAATGACTAAAAGTTACTATTTTGTAGAATTCATTACACAGATTCTACTAAAGTTTTTTTAATTTTTTTTTTGCGGTAAATATTCGTTTAGTTGTATACTTATAGGTCATATTTTTTTTTATGCGGGTCAATTTTGAATATCTCCTCGAAAATTTGGAATCAAATTCGAACAAATTTGATATTTTTGGCATGACAGAATGAAATACCGAGGTGACAGAAAATCTATTTTCGAAACTTTCCCTAATCACTCGATAAAATCAATTAACACTTATAACTATTATCACACTTACTTGTCTGTAAGTTACTTTTTTAAATTCAAAATAAGCATTTTTCGGGGGTTTTTTGATGAGAAGCGACTTTGAGGCTTGGCCATCTAGTGAATGGAGTCAGAAGCATATGCATAATAGTACTGTTCTCTTCTAATCATGACCAATCGTTCTCAAATCCCTCGACTGGGGGCGCTGTTTCGGAATTGCGCTCGAGGCCAATACAATAGTACTAATATTGTTCTATATTAATGCATTTTCTTTGGGAATTATAAATATTTACTCTTTGCATAAAGTAGTTACTGCTGTATCTTCCGATTAAATTTTCGATGAGATGATTTCGATAAGTTACGATTCCTCTTGGTTTTTTTACCACACATAAAACAAAGCTTTTGCCATTAAAACTGTTTTAGAGTAGAGCACAAAATTTCTTTAGAAAAATTCTTCCAAATCACTTGTCTGACGTTTCTTCGAAAGAGATCATTGTTTATAGTTCATGACTGATCATAAATTATTCTAAAAATTATTTAGTATTTCTAAATTTTAAATTTATTCTTTTTAACTTAATCAGTAGCCAAATAAATTGTTAAAAATTATCACTTTTGTAGTATTAATTACAAATTTTTAGTATTAAAAAAAAATCATAGACTTGGTTGAAATCATTAAGAAATTTACAGTTGTATATAGCTGTCACTGAAATTCGCTGACTTTTAGGAGGTTATCTTGATATTTCTTTTTAAACATAAATTCTTTAAAAAATTGTCATTCTTCTTTTCTCGTTAAAATCAACACATCCGAATTTGGGATGTAGAAGCTTCATTTTTTCTGAGCAATAAAGTAGCAAAAAGGGTCTTTCATACACAGGTTCTCATAAAGAGATTGTTTCAAACTGGTTGACAACGACATAGTTTTGCTTCTTACTCAATAAATTTACCATAGACTCGGACTAACAACGAATGAGTACATGAATGTTTAACTTCATTAAAACTATTATTAAGGGAGTCCTTCCTACCCTCCCAAAAGATACAAATAAAAATAAATAGATTTCGATCAAAGTAGATTCATAAAAGTTTTATCAAAAACAGTTGATACTCTAAGTTTTAGAGTGATTGAGAGATTATGAGCCGAGAAATAAAATGTTAAATAAACACGTATTCTATTGGAAAATTTCAAAATTCAACTCTTTTATGACTTTTACAATTTATAACATTATAAACCCCTGAATTTAACAACTATATAGCTAACATTAAATAATTACTTACCTAATTGCATCTTGAAGATACGGAAAAAGCATTAATCAAAAAAGCTATTAATAACTATTCAAATATTCTTGAATTTCAACTTGTGTAAAACAGTGTATTACGGCCGTAGAAACAAACTGGAACAGTGACTTAAATTACACAGACATTCATATTACAACGAAATGCTTGACGACTATACCTATAAGTACAACGCGATATGATCAAATAATTTTATGAAATTTCAATTATGAAGATTCATTTCCGAATCAGCACAATACATACGATCCTTAAATGATAACTGCAAGTTTATCAATGAAAATTTCTGCGGTATACGTTTATAAACAAATAAGAACACTTAAATATTAAGATGTAAATTATAATTATAAAGAATAAGTAAATTATCACACTGATGTCTCATAACAAAAAATACACACCCTGTTGAAACCGTACGTTTTTGAGGTTATTTGTTTTATCAAGTCATAAAAAACAAAAGCGTCTGCCGGGCGCAAAAAGGCACGAAGAGGCGCACGCGAAATTCTAACTGTTTTAAATACGTATTATAAGTTCTACACACCATGGACACAAAATATTCACCTTGATATTGAGTAGCCATAATAAATTGGAAAATAAGTATAAAATGTTCAAACCTAAATCTTACAGCTACCGTTACTTTCGTGTAACCTACAGTTTTGCTACATTACCTACTCCAATTTCAAAAACCATTGTTCGGAATGCTGGCCAGCTATTCATATAATTATCAGAGCGTATTTAAGTTATTCAATAAATAAACTATATATTCAACATAGTAACCCATTGATCAAGAAACTAGATGAATAAAACAAAACCTACTCTAAACGTTTCTCCAAATATTTAAAAACCAACGAAAAATGCTTATTTTGAATTTAAAAAAGTAACTTGCAAAATAATAAGTGTAAACATAGTTATAAGTATGGATGAATTTTATCGAGCAATTGAGGAAAGTTTTGAAAATAGATTTTCTGCCACCTTTATAATTTAGTCCGTTATGCCAAAAAGAAAGAATTTGTTCGAATTTGATTCTAAATTTTCGAGGGGATATTCAAAATTTACCCGTATAGAAAGAATATGACCTATAAGTATACAACCGATCGAATATTTCCACGTATACAAAAATTCAAAAATCTGTAGTATAAACTGCGTAATAAATTTTTTAAAATAGTACCTTCAAGTCATTTCTTGACATTAAATCACCTATAAATAAAAAGCAGTGTATTTTTAGAAAAAATGTCAAAAGACAAAAAGTGCTCAATTTGGAGGTATATCAAGGTAGCTCGCGAAAGTTTTATGCCACATACGGCTCTAGGTTTATAATTTGTCGCTTATTTGTTGCTAATTTGTTACGTAAAAATTAATTTTGTCGCTCGTTTCAGTGGACAGATATAAACAATAACGCTAGCTTGATATCAAGCTAGTTCGCCATGTATGCGTATCTCCGGCTAGGAGGCAGATAGCCTCACGGAATTTGCGGCATAATTTGTCGCTAATTTGTCGCTGAAAGATCTGCCTAATACC
>JAPYYV010009168.1:0-12103 GCA_030522625.1 Copidosoma aretas | reverse complement strand
CTGGGGTTCCGACTTATCCGGAACCATCACGAGTTTTTCAGGATTCTGCGGCCCCTTCGTCCGGTTGGGCGGCCAACTGGGACGTTGCCGATGCACGTGCAACGCTATCTTTATCGTGGGGGCGTCGGTACCCTTAAGGTGCGTTGTAGTCATCTTTTAAGATCGGGTCACGCTTTTCCGAGTCCCATTTAACGGCCAGGTGCTGTGACAGCACTGCCGTGTCTTCCAGGTTGGGACCAGTTACAACATGACAATAGGGTGCATCTGTCACCGCACCTTCTTTTCGGTGACAGTCGACGTCATCTTCGATCGGACGGACTATCCCCTCGATTCCTGCCCTGTTCTCTAGGTAATGCATTTATTTTCGTTTGTTTCACTTCTTGGTACACATTTCTAATTGTTCTCCCTATTTTTAGGCACGGGGCCTGAGCAATGTGCTCTTTGAAGTTGAGTATCAACCCATCGTTGTTGGACTCGCAGAGTCGATCTCCACGTACAAAGCATGCCGAGAGCGCCTCTTGAGCTTTTGGTTTGAAGACACGGCAAAGAAGGACCATTGTGCTCACTACCAGGGCTCCGGTCGTCACCCAGGCCAAAAAGATGATGGGTAAAAAAGAAAAGGGGAGATGAAAAAAACTTTTATGTAATAGATTACTAACACATAAGTATAACTTTTAAAATTGAAGCTCTTCTCTTTTTCTTTACCCTGTCTCCATACTCCTCTCTCGCTTGAAATGGTTATAACATTATCACCTCCTTGTACCTATTATTAATTACAATTATCCTTGCTTATTTATTTATTAAACTTAAACAGTAAAAGAAACATTTATTTATAAAGCTACTGCCCTTGCCTGTCGTATCTATTTAACTGTAAAAATGTGTGTATATACCAATTAATTTTGCTGCTGAGTTTATTTAAATATTAGAACGGAGTATATTTATATCTTAGAGAGTGCCGCGTGCGCTACTTATGTGCTTCTTACAGCTTCTTTTGCTAAAGATTTTTCTCAAAAAATAATTCTATTCGCAGCCTTCCGGGGGCCACGAAAAATAAAATGAAAAAACGGTGTGTCTGTGTGGTATGTTTGTGTATTTTCCCGTTCATCGCTGCACGTACATCGATCCACCCTTGCTTTTAGCCTACTTGTCACGGTGCGTCTAGAGGCCGCGAGATATTTGTTTAAGGCTTAGTTTTTACGTTGCAGGATTAATTATTGAGCATTATTTATTACCCTATTTAATAATAGGCAATTAGTCATCGATTTTTCGTTGGTGTTTTTGGGTGGGGCATTCAGTATACAAGCTTTCTTTATTTTATCTACGTGGTAAACTCTTACTTTGTCTCCTATTCGCAGTTTTACGTTTCTCCTCCCGTAATCGATGCTTGTTATTTTATAAAAGCCCTTGTATTGATTGCCGTATTTACCTTTTGATGGTTTCTTTAATACATACACTATTTCTCCTTCCAAGAAGTATTTTGTATTCAGCATTTGATCGTAGTAGTATTTCGATACATATTTTGCTAGTACTTGATTCAGTGCAGCCATGGTTTTTATTTCCGTTAGCGTTGTCACTAGCTCTTTAATATATTCGTCTGACGTTTGGATGCCATATTGCAGCTTGAGGCTAGATGGTGTTCTTGCTCTTTAGCCCAATACGAGCTTGTGCGGCGAGTATCCCGTACTCTTATGCTCTGGAGTGTTATATAAGTGCATGTTTCTACGCAAATGTTGGTCCTAATAACCATTTTGCTCTATGTACGCTTTAATATACTCTGTTAGTGTGTTATGCAATATTTTGATGGCACCGTTCGTTTGGGGGTAGTATGCCGTACTGCCTATGTTATAAATTTTTAACTGTCTCGCTAGCTCCTCCATGCATTTATTCATGAAGTGTGAGCCCTGATCGGACAGTAGGGGCTCCTGTGGTCCATATTAAGCGATGAATTTCTTCGTTATGGCTCTCACGGTTTCCTCCGCTGTCGCTTTCTTTACGGGTGCAAGGACGATAAATTTTGTAAGCCAATCTTGTATAGATGGAATACGTGTGTACTGATTCGTCACGGTTTTGTTAATCGGTCCGTAAAAGACGATAGAAATTCTTTCAAATGTCCTGCTTGGCGTGTCTGAAATAAGCATGGCTTGCTTTGTTTTAACTCAGATAAGTTTTTTGGACTGACATGATGGGCATCCAAAGAGAGCTTGTCTTACGTCTGGGTGCATGTTTCTCCGATGGTATTCTTGTCCACTCCTATTATAGGTTTTATTTACTACCCTGTGTCCTGCTACTGCCGTTTCGTGGTAATTTTGCTGACGATTTAAGGCCTTCGGTCTGTTTGTAAGATCACTAGCGTGATCTTAAATAGTACTGCTATCAATCTAATACCTTTAAATACTTTTTTAAGAGTATCAATAAAGTACCCCCATTGGGTTAGATTAGGGATCGCTAGATCTCTAATAATTCCAATATTTTTAACGCTATTTGCTACTATTATTTCTTTGGGTGCTTTGATATATTTTTAATGGTAAACTTGAGCGCTGTTTCTTCAAAATATTATTTTACGTACATGTGCATAACCATCACTTTCCTCGCTACAATCATGTTGGCTTCCCTTATGTTTCACTTTTTGCTGTTTATAGGCGTCAGATTTATATATCTCCTTTCGTGCAGAGCGTCTTTCATATATGTATAAGGTACTTTCTCTGTTACTGTCATAGAGGCTATGTTCTGCAGATATTTAAACGGGTGCCCTTTCATTTTATTTAGTTTTTGCAGTGGAGGTGGGCCTTCTCTTTCTTTTGGTGCCTATGGTGGCATTTGTGTCAGTAAACGTGTCCTACAGACTCTAAATTTTTCCAACGTCGGCAAAAGAATAGCTCCCCTGCCCTTTATATTTTCGCTTTTACTGTCCGTTTCGCGCAATGCATCATATAAATTACCATCTTCCTTGATTTCCTCCCCGTATACTTCGACTTCGCCCTCGTCATTTTTTGCCAGCTGCTTGCCTTCCTTCTCTTGTTCTTGAGTGTGATTGCTTGTGTCTACCTCGGTTTCATTTGGTTGCTGTATTGCTCTTAACTGCGTTTTTACTTTTTTACCTCGTATACCACGGTCTATTCTGTTGTCTTTACCATAGCTGCCCTGCTTACTTTGGTATTTATCTTGGTGATTTTCGTGGGGCTCGCAATTCGGTTAGCTGTTTGGCTTCTTTCCGTCGGATAATTGTATTAAGAGTGTGTAATGGGCGTTTCCGCCCACGCCCTCTAGATGTATGTGGTAGAACACCTCGTTATTGTATGATATGTAGTGATAGTAAAGGTATGTACCACTCGTTAATGCAAAGTGTACGCATACATTTTTCTTGAATTTTTGCGACAATATGTACATGCAATCACCATTTTCATAGCTTGTTTGTGATTCAAGTATTTTCTCTGTCACCTCTGGTTCTTCACATTTTCGTAATCATTTTAAGTCACGTAAATTCGCTCGTAGCTTGTCGGTAGAGATGTCAAGATACAATAAAAATATTAAGGTGTAAAACTGGCAGTTTTCGTAGGAGTCGTGCAGTAACCCTATAAATTTAGTAAATGCTACGTCTTGCACAGCCCAATTATTCGTCTCCCTTTGTGTTTCATCGTTTAAAATTTCCAGCCATCTATCTGGGAGTATAGTTGTCTCTGTTGGCCTTTTTCCGCTTACACTATGCGTTGTTTCGTTCTCTTTTTCGATCGTATCGTGTGGTGCCCTTTTCTTTGGCGTGATTTCTGTAGGATCCCATGCATCGATTCTAGAACCCAATTAGCCTTGTACGTCATGTCGTTCTATATCAACCATTTCTTGAGCCTGTAATTCATCTGACCTACTCTTTGATAGGTCGTATATATTCGGCTCTATTATTGCTTCCATACCTGGTGTTGCGGTATGCTTTATTTTTGTAGTTTCTGAAAGTCTTTCGGCTCTACGTCCCTAATATTTTGTATATTCTACCGCAATTGGGTTTGAAGTTTGTGGCATATCACAGTTGGCTATTATTATTTTTGTTAAAGGCCTAAATCCTTGGGGTGTGGCCGAGAACTGCAGTTTTTGTCGGTGCAGGCTGTCAAGCTGTCTTTGACGTATTTTTTGCAACTTTTTTCTCGCCTGTCCTACTGCTGGTGTACTCGTTGTTTTTACCCCTTCTTATATTCCTAGCTCTTTCATTATGCAACCCAATTCTCTGTCCGGTTGTCTCTGCGAAATGACTTTATCTCCCGGTGTAATTATTACTGCCGCAGTTACCTTCCCATCCTCATTATTAATATTACATACTATATCTTTTCTTGTACGCCTTTGTGATCTCATCCTAAGCTCTTTGAAATTTGGATACTCTGATTCTGAGTCTGCCTTGCCGTCTGCTTGCCCATCGATGCTTATATCTGATTTATTCTTGTTGGGCCTATCGTTGTGTTGTTTTTTCTTGTGTGCTCCATCGTCAGAACTTTTTGATTTAGAGCAGCAAATATTTACTTTCTTAGGTTGACCCTGAATCCTTCTTCTGAGAGTCGTGCGTAATTTAAATACTTGCGCCGGCGGTTCATTGCTATCGGCTTGTCCTTCTTTCTTTTGTTCGTCTGCTAGTTAAAATCTTTATTGACGTGACCGCTTAGTACTCACTTCCCTTTCTCTCGGTACTAGATTGCGGAAGAGAGCCTCATACGCTTTGTTTAATGCACCTGGGCGACGTACTACGTCAAACTCGTAGCCTCTTAACTCTACTTTTTGCCTATTAAATCGAATGTCAGGTTTTTTTAACGTATGGAAATGCTTTAATAGTTTATTCCCTGTAACGACCGTAAATATATGCCCATACAGATATCGTCCATACTGCTCGTTCGCAAAGAAGAGCGTGAGCAGTTCTTTATCACAAGTGGGATAGCTCAGTTCACTGCCCCGTAGACAATGTGAGGCATACTCGTACGGTTGATCTTTCTCAAGTTCACCTTGACTTAGTATTGTGCCAATTGTGTAATCTAACGCATCATTTACTACAATGAAGGGCTTGCATAAATTGGGAGTTGGAAGAACCGGCTCGCTACATAATGCAACTACAAGTGTTTTAATGGCTTACTCTTACTGCTCCTCCCATTTTAACTCTGTTTCTTTTTTTAAGAGTTTGGAGAGTGGCTGAGCAATTTTTGCATAACGTTGGATGAATCTCCTGTAATACGAGACGAATCTAAGGTATTGTTTTACTTTTTTCGCGTTCGTAGGTTTAGGGTATTTTCTTGCAGCCTTAAATCTCTCTCGTGCGTTTTTATTATTCCGTTACTGTTAATGTGTCTTAGAACATTTGCCTAACGTTTTCAAAATTGGCATTTTTCTCGCTCAATAGTCAAATTGGCCTTGCCCAGTCGTTTTAGGATCCTTATAGAGCGTTTTTCGGGCTTTGTTAGGTTCGGGGCGAATACCATAATATTGTTCAAGTAAACCTTGCTTTAAATCCACGACATTGAAATACCGGGCTGATGCCAGATGCTTGAGAGTCTGGAACGGCAAGAGATGGCAGCTCCTGACAGTGATTTAATTCAGTATTCTAAGGTCTGTGACTACTTGCAAACGCTTCTCACCTTCCGGGCCTCCTTTTTGGGGCACTAGTCACATGTTTAAATTATGTTGCGACTTTGATGGCTCAACAATATCCTGCTTGAGTTATTTTCACATTTCAATATTTAACTCTTCTATTAGCGCTGGCAGGTATCTATAGCGTTTGGCCGTTAAAGGCTTATCCAGTGTAGTCGTAACGCAATGTTATAATGTATCAGTATCTTTTAACGGCTCTCTGTCAAGACTTAATACGAACGGATCATATTCTATAAGATTTTGCACGTTTAACCTTTCTTCCTTGTTACAGCTTGATAAGTCAATGTGTCGCACTATCTTTTCAACTCTCGCATTTCTCTCCTAATCCAACGTATTGATGTGTATTTTCACATCCCTTACAATACTAAGTTTTATGTCCTTCTCCAAATCTCCTGCTATTTCACCCGTAATGTAGTTAAATTGCTTATTCCTTTCATATCCTGTCTTTAAAAGTCTGACCATTGCCTCGTTAACGCCCTGAGTGTCGTCCCCTTCGACGCTAAATGAGTGGGCTACTCGCATTACTTTACATTCTAATAGTTCGATTTTAGGCACCTGTATACTACCCGTTTTATTAAGCGTGTTGACGCAGACCGCATAAATTTTTTCCCTGTTATAAGTGGCCACAAAATTTTAAACTATATTCCGTCTTTTCTTCTTTGGAAAGGAACTTAACCAACATAAACACTTCCGCTCGTTTTCATTACACGAGCATGCATCACTTGCCTCGTTCTTGCAAGAATCTTGAGCCTTTCTAGCTTTCATCTAATTTGCGTGCCTCCTAATTGCAAAATATTTTGCTCGGCACATATGCGTCCCCTATATGCTTTCAACAAGTCCTACCCTATAATACCTTCTATATCTATTAGCATGTCACGTGGGACTACATGCAATGTGTATTCGAGGCCGTTAAGCGGTATATCTAATAGATTTAGTGGGCTACGCTTGCTGTGCGTAACCCCAACAATTGTAACTTAGGTCCTTTCATCCACAAAAGTGTTTGGGAGGATACTGTCTTTCTTGACAATTGAAATTTCTGCGCCTGTATCGATGTAAAATTTTTTTTTGTGTCGTAGCCTTAATTCTCTCATAAATATTCGAGCGTAGGGGTAAGTGATACCAGCTTCGAGTATATTTATAGTTTTGCAAAAGAATTTTTTACTGTCGTTCAGCTCCTATCTATTCAAGGGCTGTCTCGAGGTGACTTGTTATATTCTATCGTATCTGCACGCACCGCCAGATTGTTTATTCTGCTTGTCTGCTTGGTGCGATTCATTTACTGACTTGTCGCTGGGCTGCGTTGGGTCCGTATCTGTTTTGTATATTTCTGTTTCCTTGCCCTTCTTTCCTGTCAAGCCACGATTAATCTGTGCTAGCCGCGTTTGATTCTTCGTTTACTGGGCCATGCCCCGAGTTTGTGGAGAGCGCCGAGCATCTTGGCAGTTTTAATTCTCTGAGTAAGGTCTGTCTGCTCTCGTTTCCTGCGAGTAATTTCTACGTTCTTTGTTTTCATTTTCGCGACGCTGATTATACCCGCCATTTTTATAACCTTAGTTTGTATTGTTGTTTCTTCCGTTTTTATTAATAATATTTCCATCAATTACTCCTAGTCTGCTACTGTAATACCCCCGTATTTATTCCGTGACCGCAGGTTCACATAACTCTTGTTATTATAGCTATTATTTTTATAATAATTGTTCTTAGGATATCTATCGCTTCCACGCTCGTATACTCTTCGTTGCTGTTGGCTTTTATAGCTATTTTTAATATAATTATTGTAATTCTTATAATTAGAATTCAGGTTGTTTTGCCGCGTGTCGTAACGTTGGTTATCGTAATCCCTATAAATGGGATTCAGGTTGTTCTACCAAGTTTTGTAAAGTTAGTTAATATAACTAAGCCTACTTTCGTTTCCTTTCCAGGCAAATAATTCGTACCGTTCTTCGGGTGCTTTATCAAGATATTTTATTCTTTAATTTTTTGCATCATTTTACAATTTTTTGCAGCCACTTGTAGAGTGCAGGCAATATGCCCGGTAATACAAACACTATTTTGTACTCATTAATCCGTCTTACTCCTCCGTATCGTCTCCACCGACGGGCGTCTCACTCATTATCATACCTATTCTCGGGTTTTCCCTTTCCCCGAAGCAGTGTTCTTGCGTATGTGTTAAATTTCCCTTTGCCTGTCTGGTGTAGGCTCATCTCGTTGTCCACGCTAGTCGCTGCCTTGATCACTTCCTCTAATGTTGACGGTTCAAGCCCCGCTTCATTCCAACTGTATGGTGGTTTAAGACAGTATACAAAATGATTTACAGCCTCTCAATCTACACTACTTTTTAAAGCTGTTTTTTGTATTCAGGTCAGATGTGCACTCGAGTCATGGGTCATTATGATACGGTTATGCAGTCGTTAAGCGCGTCTGCAGTATTGTATAACCGACTCACTATTTTGTTAGGTTAGCATTTTTAATTCAGCTAACAGTGTGTCAGTGTCCTCTATGCTTCCGAATCGTCACGATAGTGCTAGCAAAAAGTCATCTGCTCTGTTAAACAGCGATGACCGAGCTCAAAATTGATCTGCCGCTATGTCTCTTAATTTGCCCCCTAGTATTCCAAAAAAATATTTCTTATACGGCCGCAGGACTGTTGTTTTTGCCTTTTGCACCAATTGTTTGAAAAGTGAAGAGTCTATCGGGTCCCCGTTAAAAATAGGGATGCCACTCCGCTGCCATCACGCTGTTAATCTGGGCAGGTGCATTACAATGCGTGTTAAAGGGCTGTGTGATCTCAGCTTGCTGTTGGTTGACAACGGGGTTTATGAAGTTGGTGTTTAGCTAAGTCAGAATCTATAGGATTTGTAAACGTAGCTCGAGATTATATGTATTTGTGTTCGCGAGGTTCGGCCACTCCGTCGTTTGTGCTTCAAAACCATATTGATTGTTAAACCCATATCTGCCCCCTTGTTGCTCTAACATTTCTCCCGAGTGCTTTAAAGTGAATTGTTGCAGACTCTGTGCTGTTTGTTGCGTTTTTTATCGTGACAGCTTATTCGCGTACGTATTTTCGTTACATATGTTTTCCATTGCCTTGTTTCCTGTCATATGTTCCACATATCTCAATACTGACCCGTTTGTTATTCCCTGTTCCTCCTTATTAGGGGGTCTCATTTTCTCTTCTCCATCTAATTGTTTTTGTGGCTAAATTTTCTCCCTGACCATCACCGGTCTCATCCTTTTTAACAGTTTAATCGTGAGAATAGGTTGTTTTTTATTCATTTTCCCAAAAGAGAAATAAATCACTTTAATGTAACTAACTTTAAGTCTGTTATGAATTTTTCAAATTTCATTTACAAATTTTACAATACATCGAGTAGAAAGATTCTGATCATAGTAACCAAACATTGGAATTTACGCAGTCAAAATATTTTAAACGGTAGGGAGTTTCTTCAGCTGGAAAATCATAAAATTACTAGAAATTATAAAGGCTTTTCAAATAGAATAGTAGTAATTGTATACAATGTGTGAATAGTGCTCAAAACATGTTAAGAGCATAAATGCATTCAATCGACGAAATTATTGTACCCTTATAAGTATATAAATAATCTTATATTATTGTAATATAGATGTGATGAAATTAATTCGAAAGTCTGATAATTGTTAGTATGTTCGTCATAGCTTTAATAGTTGTTCTATAAGAATTTAAAGTAATGGTAATATTAAAAAAAAACCAGTGTGTTAACCCAAAAAAAGGTATCATATTTGTTCTATATAAATGCACTCTGTAATATGTGCTAAGTTAAGGTTCATTGATATTTGTTATCTAAAATCCCATTCCATCACGTCTGTGTATCTGTCCAAAGTCCAAGCCCAAGCATCGTTTTTTTCTATGTTCTTTTATTTTTCAAATGAACAATTATTTTTGAAAAATATTTTTAAAACAGCATTTACAAAAAATCAACATATGAATGAAAAAAAAAAGAAGATATATGGCAATAATCATTTTTTTAATTGAGGTATAAAGCGATTATAAACTTTTTTAATAAATAAGAGAAATATTGATTATTATTAAAAGAAATTTTAGATATTTATATAATTATTAATATGATTTATCTTATAAATATAAATTATTTGGAAGTTGGGAAGCAGAGCACGTTGGTAGGCAAACATACACATAAAATCAATATCTTAAAGAATAGGACAAGTTGCGGAATGTAATTACCAGGTAGCAGAAGAACTAGGAATAAAAGAATCTATACAGCTACAAATCATTGCAAATTGATAAAAAGTATTTCACAATAATTGAGAAAAAAATATGGATTATAGCTAAATTCATAGATTATTAAAAAAAAAAAAAAAGTAAAGATATATTAAAGACTAACGCATAATGCGTGAATAGAATAATAAGAAATCAAAAATTAATCAAACGTAAGATAGCTAAGAAAAGTAGCAAAAAGCAAAGTTCAAATGATTCTTGTAGAGCTTTTAAAAAATTAAAACAGGAAAAAAAAGGGATGGTAATAAAAACAGAGGCAGAAAAAGATGATTTCAAAAATTTATCAAAAGACAACAATTCTGTCTATGAAATTGCTTTGGTTATCTATGTTTGTACGCATTTATGTGTACTAACAATAAATTGTTCTATTTATTATTCAGAAGTAAGAATAAAAATATTGTAATATGGGGGTTGGTGCACGGAGCGCGCAGGGGGCCAAGCCTTACTAGTATATATATATACTGGTGAGGTTTTGCCCCATGTACGCTTAACGAGACAGCTTCCTATTTAAATATTTTTGTTTTTATGTTGCAAGAAAGGCAGGCTGGCCTTTAGGAGGCTCTTCACCCAAATAAAAGTTCGGCCACAGGATTAAAACTTACAAACATTGTTAAGTAAATCAATATGAACATGCTCTTAAAATTTCAGTGTAGGTCATCGGAAATCATTTCGAGAAAAAGATCATTGAACTTTTAATTTGTAATACAGGCCTTATGGAAGGTTTTAGAATTTTCACTGTTGAGCTTGATCATCTTGATGGTACGATGGGCCAGGTTGGTGAAAAACCAATGACCAACATATCTGATAGTGCTCTTTCCAATAGTATTTAGAAACGTGCATGTTATTGGTCTTTTTCAAAAGATATTGAAGTGAACGTAAGCATACAGTCTGTTATCTTTTACTAAATGTATGGATAACGTCGGCTGATGTTGATTTATCGCCCAACGCAGCAGGAAATATTTTACATGTTTACATGCATAATTTTTTTTCTGCTTAATATTGTTACGTGGGTTTGTGGTCGGTTAGGTGATCGCGAAATATTTACTTAGTAAGGACTATAAACTTCCTTTTATTTATCTTTATGATCAAGGGAAGACCCAAGGGTAGCGCGGTAATTAGAAGGTACGTCTGCCAGTCTCGAGAGTCCCGAATCTTCTCCTTCTCCTCTACTCTCTGACCCGACTCAAGAGTTCCACTTCTCCTCTCTCTTGGTCATACGTCCCTATCTGAGGTGCTGGGGCGCGTACGTATTGGTATGCTATGTATACCGTACGCCACACGTCCGGGGCCGCGACAACGTCGTCCTCGACGGCAAGTTTTCTGTATGTTGAGGGTAGGTTTTTGAGTAATTTTAGTGTTCTGTTGTTTATGTTGTACGCTTTTCCCTTTAAGGAGTAAAGAGGTAGTCTTTTTCTGCTGATCCTTGTTTCTCCTAGGAATTAGTTGCGCTGTATTTTTAGTGTATACATTTTTTTTGTTCGTGTACGCGTTCTTCCCTCTTTGATAATATTTGTGCAAAATTGCAAAATCATTTTATGTACGAAGGTTACATTATGATCTTCACACATGGTTTTTTTTTCTTGACATATTTTTTTTGTTACATTTTCCCATATTTTGGGTTTGATATCATGTTTGTAAAGTTACTTGTACATAATGTGTATTTTATATGCAAATGTATTATGGTATGGTTCATTAGACGTCTTTTCTTATATTTTTACGCTTAATCTTAAGTGAAAAATAATTGCAATTTGGTTAGTAGTATATATATATATATATATATAAAAAATTCATTAATATAAGTAAACATTGAAAAATTATATTTCTTAAGAATTGTGAAGCCGTATATCTGCTCTTTTTCAAATAATAAATGAATCAAAATATACTGGTAAGAGTATGCATTAAATTATGCAAGGTATACATATTAAAATTATTGTCAAGGATGTCGATGGCTAAGGCGTTACTGTGGTCAATTTACATTACTAGATTATTTTTTTTGGTAGTATTTTTAAGCAAACATAGGTTATAATGTTAGTATGTTAGTTATTCTATTATTATTTTTAGTAATATTATTATCATTGTTTTTATTGTTATTCTAGCCAAGGATGTCGTTGTAAGGCTTTAAAGATTTTTTTTTTTTTTTTTTTTTTTTTTTTTTTTTTTTTTTTTTTTTTTTTTTTTTTTTTTTTTTTTTTTTTTTTTTTTTTGTCTTTT
>JAPYYV010009167.1:0-12104 GCA_030522625.1 Copidosoma aretas | reverse complement strand
GTCTGCTAGAATGTACTATACGATAGTATAGTTCTCTAGCCATAGCAGCGCCATCGGGCGGTGAGGCTAAGTACTTATCGGACCACCCTCGTATTACGAGACTATTGAATTGTTTAAATATTAGCTCTAAGAAAAATAAATAGCTAGTCTTGTTTCTTAAGTATGGTTTTGACGGCAGCAATGATAATGGCTACAGACAAAAATTTTCCGACAATATTGTAACAAAAGGCAGTCAACCCAAAAGTAATGACATTTGTGTGTCTCTTCTACTTTTCAAGCTTATTAACAGATATGACAATTCTGAGTATTAGGTGAATCCTAAGCCATCTTTCACAAGATGGTGTCATCCTATAATAATCATATACCTAAAAAAAACTGATAAGTATTGCAAACAGACAAAAGAAATAATTCAACGTCAAATAAATGATTTTGAAATATTATCTGATTGTGGATTTTAAGTTGGTATCGAGATGGTTCTGACAGTGATGGGCGGAAAGGCGAGTATTATGATTATGTGGATACAAGAAAAAAGGTATTCTAATGGAAAACAATACTTCCCATCATTCGAATATATTGATTTGATTAAAATATTTATCTTGTTTTGAATACTTTTGAATATTAAAAGATATAAGTATAATAAGCATACAATTTTCAATATAAACGTAAGAAGCGAACACTTCTACAATTTTTCGCCTAAAAATCGTCTTACTTATTGTATGGTATAAAATTTGTAACACTCAAATTAAAATATTTAAATTTTGGACTTTTCTGAATTAAAACTTGTTATAGGAGCGATTTAATCGGTTCTGTTAGGAAAGCCTTCACTTTTATCCTCTATATTTTAAGATATTTTAAGATTTGTGGATTCTGAAATGCTCTTATATTATTCTTATTTACTGTATCAAATATCATGTTGCTGTAAGTTTGCAATAAATATCTTTTCTTTTGCAATGTATAATTGCCTACATTAATTTGGAAACAATAAATAATTATAAGGTCATCTTTTTACATAAGTTAAATTGAAAAAAAATGTATGAATACATAAAAACTATAAAATATATGATACTTTAAATATTATTAGGAAATGCAATAGATTCATGTATCGACTTATATTCAACAAATTTATCTAATCAGGTTGGCAATGCTCTAAATGATACCTCAAGCCATATATGTTTCGCATGTACGGAGCTATGAATAGTCTAAACAACATTGAAAGAGTGCCCATGGTAACTGTTGATCTAAGCGCTCTGAAGTAGAGATTTTCGGTTTTACATACTTATATTCGCCTCATGGAAGTAGTACTTCATATATCGTACAGGTTGGATCTTAAAGTTTGGGCTGCAAGTTTAATGGTGAATTATTAAAATAAAGAAGCATAAAAGATAAACATAAGTCTGAGTCATAAAATGTTGTGTTATCGTATTAATAATTATTTATTAGATTATTAATAAAAAATACCTAGTG
Organism: Copidosoma aretas; assembly: GCA_030522625.1. Lineage (NCBI taxonomy): Eukaryota > Metazoa > Arthropoda > Insecta > Hymenoptera > Encyrtidae > Copidosoma > Copidosoma aretas. The sequence goes on along the minus strand of JAPYYV010009167.1, from coordinate 10,640 downwards.
TTCCAGCAGCTAGTAATAATAAGAATTATCAATTTGAACAATTTTTTGGAAACACTAAAAAAATGTATATTTGCATAAAAAAAAACGTACTACTCAAATGATTTTTACAACGGATTATGATAGTACAAATTTTTTGTAGAATAATTAAACATCTTGTAGAATTATTTTTGATAAAGTTAAACTAATAAGGTTTTGTTTCGTCATTGAATAAATATGAAGGAGATACCTCTATCGATAATTTTTAAAATGATCATTTCGAAAATTGGATTTAATTTAAACGGAAATTCTTTAATTTTATCTCCTTAATTTACTAAATGCAATGAAAGTACAATATAAAGACATTAAAAGAAAGTATCTTGTAACACACTTACTGTAATGTAATCGCAAATTATAAATACGTACTGTTTATTAGTTACACTTGAACATAATTTTGTATTAATAATAATCTTTTTTTTTTTTATGTAGAATACGTTTTAATCAATTCTGACAATTTTCAAAATACCTAATTTAAAAGTGATGGTAAAAATATAATCATAAATGTTATTGATACGATACAGTTAAGGAAATTAAGGCAGGCAATAGTTCAAGAAAGAAAAAAATCAATTCAATAAGGTCTCATGAAAAAATTATGCATCCTTGTGGATTCGCTTACTCAAAGTGATGGGAATACAATCAGTGGAGGCACGGATTTAAAATTCTTTAAAAATGTTGACACCGTAGCACAATTCCCGGGTACAAAATAATCTTTGATACATGTTTGCAGAATGTTATACATTAGAAATCACTGTTTTGCAAAAAATACCGCGTATTGCAGGATCAAACATAGAAGTTTTAAAACAATCTGAAGTAATTCTAGCTGTGGCATCATTAGGTCAAGAAACCGATACGGTAACATATATACTTTATTTTTAAGTCACAGCACACATATACGTGGATGACTACGATTGGTTCAAAATGCCGCCATCACTGCACGCTATTTTGATCCACAACTTCTTATTTTTACCCATAGGAATGCTGTCCGAAGACGTACAAGAATCCAACTACAAAAACGTCAAATATTTTCGGGAAAAGTTTTGAAGAATACATTCTAGGTAATAGATGTATTGTATTTTTTAAGACTCTATGCATCTTGAAACATAAAAATAACTTCGTATAATTTTCTAAGCTAAGCGTATTGTAACATGTTTATTACAATGATTTGTATATAAGTAACCATTTCTTATATTTTTAAGGGTACCAACAAATACAGACATTTTTTGTAGACTAATGATGTATTTAGACCCGTTTATAACTCTGCATCGTGGAACGCCTAAAAACACATGATATCGTTGACTAAGGAGATAAAATAATTGCTCAAATGTGAGAACGCTAATTTTAAGGAATAGCCGTCAACAGAATCGAACACAAAAAAGTTGTCAATCGAACATTATATTACAGAAAAGTCAGTAGTAGATAAAAATGATGAGTCGTCTTGTTGATATGTGTAAATGATATGTAAAAAAAATTTTACTACCCGGGTTTAAGTAAAATGGACACACAAACACACAATGAAATTTTCTGTTGGGTGTTATATAAAAAACATTATTAGAAAAATATTTTGGTAAAGTAAAAAGTGTTAAAATAATTTATTATTACTTAATACGTAAAGTTAAGATTTTCCCTTTACCCGTTTATCTTTAAACGATCTATATTCAAATTAAAGTTTAAGCTTTCACATTCAAGCTTAAAAGGCTTTTGCTCTACATATTAGGCTTGCACTGTAAAAAGATATTGGCAATATGCACTTATACATTTGTCAAAATCGCTTTTCTTACTTTTTTTTAACTTTGCCCGAAACCTGTTCAAGATCGTAAACAATTGTACATATGTATTACTCTAATTCCGTACATATGTATACATTTTTGTGATCGTTTGTAAATAATATTTTTTATGATGAAAATATTCGTTGCTTTTTTATACACTTATTGAGCCATTATATTTATTACCCGTAACTGTACAGTGATATAAGCAAATATAGTCCGCTATCTTATTTTTGCCGCTACTTCGGAGTTCTCACAACTTTGTGTACCATACTGTATTTAACTTGTAATGTTCTTTTATTTGATACTTTTATGGATGAGTTTCATGGAACAAGGCGGGTTGCCAATTTGTTTTGGCTAACATATTAAATTTTTAATGAATCCTCCTACTTGACTGTATATTATTTATTTTCTTTTATTTAATACCCACATCAATGGAAAGGGTTGTCTGCCATTGCGATTCGGCTGCTGTAATAAATTTTAATTTACTGCATATACAAACATAACACCTGTTGAAAATTGTTGATGAGTACAATGTCGAAAAGTTGTTCTAAATTTGATGCAAATGTCTGAATTTTACAAATCACCGCAATTTTCTATGTAGATATACCTTAATTACATATGTATAACGAGCTGTTACACACCTATTAGAATTAGATCGTCGTAGGTTATGGTCTAAGAAATAAAATAAGCCCACATACGACTTGATTGAGTAAAAATTCTTTGGAAGCAGAGGTTTTAGGACTTTTTCAGGCTTTTTGGACCACTGTGTGGCGGCGATGGGCACGTGATTCTGAGTGCCCTTCCTGGGCACCACCTAAAAACTCCACTGCTGTAAAAAGTATAAAATCAGGTGCTGTCTATCTCTTCCTCCTACATAAGGACAGTTTTCAGGGCGTTACAGTTTGCATCCCTTAGCAAGGTAAAGGGCTTGCCAAAGTCCGGCCTTGCAAGCACCGGTGCCTTTGTACTCGGCTATCGAAGGCTTTTGAATCCCTTCTGCTGCTCGCTCTTCCAAGTTTACTCTTGCCCTTCACGTAGCGGGATTTTTATATCAGAGTCCCTTTCAAGGAAGCGTGTGTACCAACCGATCATTCGCAAAAATCAGTAGAGCTATTTAATATTTTTTGAGGGTGGATATTCGAGTATCGGATACACCTTGGCTAGGTCAGTTCGTTTTTCTTCTACGTCCAAAATATAGCCAAGGTACATTATTGTTCACACGCTGAATTCATACTTTTCTGGCTCAGTCTGTAGCCTTGTTTTTTTCAGTCTATTCAGCGCCAGCTCTAGATAATACATGATCGTTGAGCTTGTCGGTCACTATCACTGGGTCCTTTAAGTAGCCAAAAATGTTCGGCTGCAGTTTAGGCCAAAACAGCGCGTCTATCAGACTTTCAAATGACATAGGCCCGTTTGTTAGATCAAATGGCATTCACGTAAATTGCTATAACCCCGACTGTGGCATGGCAAAAGCCATATACCGCTGGTGTTCCATTGTCATAAGTACTTGGTAGTAGGCCTACTTTAGATCTATTTTTGACAGATGATGCGCGTTATACAGTGTGTATAGGATTTAATATATGCTTGGCAGTAGGTCCACGTCCCGCACCCTCACCTTGTTCAGGTCTCGGTAGTCAATGCAGAAATCGTACGAGACATCTGACTTACAGATTATCACCAGAGCACTCGATTAATTCTGTCTGATCACTGTATGATCCTCTTCTGAGCTAAGCACTTTACTTCTTTCGTAGCTATGTCTTGTATTTCCGGTTTAATTATACGTTAATAGTGCCGTATCGGCATATAATCACTAACACAGATCGTATTTTTGGTTAGTTGCGTCAACCTTACCGGCTCTCTTGTCTCTGTCAGTATCCGTATTGTCACGATGTTACTGGCACTTAGGCGGTCTTTAAAGATTTTGGCAATGTCTGGGCCAGCTATTAGAAACGTCACGTAATTGTCGAAGAGAGCCTTAAACTCTTGCCCTCCTAGTACCACCGTCATGTAGTTACGTGATCTGGAAATCGAGTCATCTGTAGAACCGACCTCCGTGATCTCTATAAACTTCTCGTTTTCCCTTGGCGGCACGCCTACGGTGCTTTCCAAGACCCGAAATCCGTAATTTTGAATCCAAGTGCTTCGGGACCCGGGATTCTTTTAATTTAAGGCCAGGGATTCGGAAAAGCTTACTTGTTTTAACCTCGTAAGCTTCCGTAAGTTCTAACACTTTGGGAATGTGACAAATGTTACCCTCCCTCTCCACAATTCTGACATCACATGGCGACCGACTATCTTGCCAGACAATCACGCACCCGTCACCCTTTTTCCCTGCACGAGAAGCATATGGCCTCTTAGTAGTACAGGGTCCGATTTCTAGCCCCTCGACAGACAAAGCATGGCCCGTAAAGTGTTCCTTACTGGCCTTGTCGGGGACTGGTAGCTGTGGTTGCACTGGCCGGTCTTTACTGTCTGCGGGGCGTCATGTCCAAGCCAGAGTGGGTGTCCAACCCAGCTTTCCCGTCGGATATTGTAGATCCTGACTCACCCCACCTCTTTTTTTATCTTGACCGATAGCTGCTACTGCCGAGGCCTGGGCCTACTCATCTTTAAGCACTGGTTGTAGCTGCACTATGGCAGTCAACTGATCCTGTGGTACCTCTTCTTCAGATTTTACTTGCTGCCTTGACTTAACCTTGCCCTTTTTCGCTTGGACAGATACTTCAGAGAGTTGTGCACGACTCTCCTGTACTTTGGCTACCCTGACCTTGAATACGAATTTCCGTAGGCAGCGCGAGAAACGTGCATCGGCTTTGCAAACGGTGATGGCCTGTACCATCCCTCTAAGTTCTTATGACGTTCTCAACGTCTTCTGTATTGTTCAATGTCATCGAGAAAGCAGATGCCTCTGTCAGCAATCGCACTCCACTATTTGGGCGGAAGGTTCAGATACGCCTAATAAGCTAGTCTTTTATTTTAGGGTGGCCTTTTGAATTTGAAGATTATGTAACGAAGATTAGTACGAAAGACCAAAATCTTCTAGGTTTTGTCTTGTTGCTTCAAAATAAAATATTGCATTCGATCTATCTTCTTGTATTCCCACCGAGCTGTCTGCAAAATGCACTGATGAAGTCTTTTCACTCCTAACAGTCATCCAGAATCGTCCTAAACTAGTGTGCTGCCATTTTTTGCAGTTTACTTGGCAACGCCCCGAGCAGCTCATCATCGCTAAGCCCCGTGCTATCCTAGCAGACTCTAGGGCCATCCAGAAACTCCTTTATATCCTTTCCAAGGTCAGCATTTTTACCGCTTGTGCTTGCTTGCCCTCCTGGACTCTACCATTTCTCCTCAGCGCACAGTTGTCTCAAACGTGAAAAAAATTCTCTAAACTCTTGCTCACACTGAATTTTGACTCCTTATATTGCTCCTTACTCAATATTCTACAAGAACTCGTTTTCCTCAGACATGTGACGAGTCGATATACATATAGAAATGACCTGTATATAAATAGCTTATGGCAGTCATCCATGTTCGCCGAATAAGTAAAAATAAATTGTCGACTATTTTCCGGCATCGAATCAGGATGAAACATTAGAGGCATGCTAAGAGCTAGGGACTATGCAATCAGACGTATAAAAAACTATAGTTTATCTAATATAACGGCTAAAACAAAATGGCAGACGAGCTTTTTCTTTAAAACCTCCTTGACTAGTTAAAATGGCGGCCAAAACAACATGGTGGAAAAGCTTTTGCTTCAGGACCCCCTTAACACGGGTATCAAATGAAAAGGCATGAAAAGCCAAAAAAATCGTTTGAGTAACGTTTTTAAAAATTCAAAATGGCGGCGAAGACAAAAGAGCAGACGAGCTTCTACTTCAGATCCCACTTAACATGGGTTACAAATGGAAGGAAATGTAAAGCAGAATATATTAAGCTATATATTTTAATTTAAAATTCAAAATGGCGGCAAAATCGAGATGATGTACGGGCTTCCACTTTATAATTCCTTTTACATGGATATTAAACGAAAGACTATTACTACTATATTTTAACGGTTACAATGATGTTATTTATAATTTACTGTGACTGAGAAAACAAAATAAAACATGGTTTTTCATCGTAGAAACTCCTCAACATGCATTTTATATAAGTGTGCACAACTAGTAGATGATAAGAAGATGTATGACATCAGAAAGATAAATAAATATCAGCCTACATGAGAAACTAACACTAAAATCCTTAGAAAACCACCACATTCACTTTACGTTAAATCAATGCTTACTCTATGATAAATCAATGTTGAATACGGTTGGAATTCGACATTAATTCATGTCTAATTTATGTAAACATCTTTGGATATACTTCTATTGTATAATAATACGTCACAGATTCAACCTGTATTTAACATGTTTTTATCATGAAATCAGCACTGATTCAACGGAGAATCAACGTGGCGATTTAATGCGGATTTAAGTGTTACTATTTCATATAGGCTACTATCATTGAATCATTCTGACGTCATATATCATCTTATTTTCTACTAATTATGCACACATATTTAGTATGCATGCTGGAAAGCTTCTAGTATAAAGGACAATATGCCATTATTTTTTGGCAGTCACAGTAAATTATGAATAATATCATAGTCACCGTTGAAATAAAGTAGTACTAATATTTTGTTTCATACTTATGTCAAAGGGATTATGAAGTGACAGCCTGTTCGCAATTTTGTATTTGCCACCAATTGAAATTTTAAATCACAATTAATAGCTTATTATGCTCTGCGTTACATACTCTTCCACTTGATTCCTATGCCAAGAGGGTTCTGAAGTAAAAGCTCGCCCGCCATTTTATTGTAAACACCATTTAGAATTTCTGAGAAAGTTACCTAGCTTATTGTTCTTTGCTTTGCATGCCCTTTCATTTAATACCCATTTGCAGGGGATCCTGAAGCACAAGCCCTTCCGCCATTTTGTTTTAGCCGCCATTTTGAACTGTGAACAACAGTACATAGCTTTTTGTAATCTGCTTTACGTGCTCTTTAATTTGTTGCCTGTGTCGAGAGGTTCTAAAAGAAAAGACTCTTCTACCATTTTGTTTTAGCCGTTATATTAGATTAACTATAGTCTCAAATACATCTGATTTCATACACGGAGAAAAATTATGAGCTAAAAGAGTACACGTACTTGGGATAGAAGAATTTAAGTAGGTATGAAGCTTATACAGTTCAAGTAACTGGGCGCCATCTAGCTCAAAACGTTGTGCCGATGCACATCAAACAGCTTTGAGCTGCATAAGTCCGGAGAAGGGGGACTTTACGAGCTCGGCAGGTTGGGCTATTTGAGTCCAACCTCCTGAGCTCGCAGAGTCCCCCCTCTCCGGACTTATGCAGTTCAACGCTGTTTGATGTGTATCAGCATAACGTTTCTAGCTAGATGGTGCCTAGTTCCTTGAACTGTATAAGCTGCATACCTGCTTGAACTCTCCTACCTCAAATACGTGTACTCTTTTAACTCAAAATTTTTCTCCGTGTAGCCCTAGTTTTTAGCAAGCCTATAAAATTTTTGTCTGAGTCGATGCAGGAAGGTAATCGACAAACTATTTTTATTTATTCTGTAAACATTGGTGACCGCAATAAGCTATCTATATAGATAGTTTAGATGTATGATGACTTATCACGTGTCTGCGGGAATCGGAATCTTGTAGGATATTGAGTTAGGAACAAAATTGCCCAAAACCAGTTTAATCGAGCCAAAAATTTGCTGTAAATAAGAATTTTGAGAATTTTTTTTACGTTCGAGACCACTGTGCGGCTTGCTGATCTCGCAGCAATAGTGCGCCTTTTTATGCCACCACGCGATGGATCACTCGACTGATTGCTGTCACTTCCCTCGTCTTTCCGGCGTTTGGGTTTCTCGCGTTTGTTGGCTCTATCTTCGTGGCTCTTTGACCTCCAGCATCTCTCTTCCTCGCATCTTCTCTCCTCATCTTTCGAGGGCTTCCAAGAGCTTTTCCTTTTCTGACCCTTCCTTGCGTCAGCCCAGTTTTGTGTCGGACTTCGACATGCGCTTAGATTCACAGAGGTTATCGCTGTACGATCTGAGGCCTGTTCTAAGTTTGCACCTGTTTTCCTTTCAGCTCGTTTGATTACATTTCTGCCGTTTAACTAAACCACAGTGCTCTGGCGTTATCGGGGCAATGTCTTATAGTCAATCTCTTATTCGACAGTACTTTCCCTGTTCGTGACAGAATACAAAGGAAATATTAGACGTCGTGGTGTCTTAAACGAATCGAATCTTGTCTACCTTCCACTCAGCCGATCCATCTTGTTTACACTGTCCTCCTCAAACGCAGGGAGTCATGGCGGCCCCACCAGCCCTTGGAACTTACTATGGCTGTTGGCGGTATTGAAGTCGGCCATGTCCGTCGAATTTCTGTCCACGAGTTCGAACTTTAAATTGATGAACCTTGAATCCGCTGGAGGCTTGTTGAGCCTTACGTTTTGGCCTGGAGCTGCCTTCGGAGGTAATCCGGCAGATTTCCAGAACTGGTTTAGTGGTAGGTTACGACGTGGTATTAGTTGAGATCGAGAAAACTGCTATATCTCTCTTTTTAAATCAAACTGCATACGCGCCCTTCTAACACTGTTTATTTCGTCTTGTGCCGTGACGGTCTTGACAAAATGTGTTAAAAAATATTGTTGGTGGGTCGGCGCCGTTATATTGCTAATCACCAGAGGCACTGTATGCGGCATCTAATGACTACGATAAATCAATATATTCTCCCTGAGTGCAACAGTGCTCGTCCCTCACAAGGTCCTTGTCGTCAAGGGCCAAGTTAATACTTAAGATCGTGAATGTCACCGTGGCTAATGTAGGGGCTCTAAGTGGCAAATGAATATCAGCACGCACAGTGAATTTCTACGGCAGGCCCCTTCCACTTGTACAAGACTTCGTTTCCTCTGATGCTCCTTTTGACTCTAATCCACGCCTAAGTTTGAACTTCTTTCACGCAGTACAGCGTTCTTTCTCCGGCGATTAATGATTTGCCGCAGGCTCCATCCCGTCTCCTTCCTTTTTAGATGGGTCAGCGGGAACTTCTTCATGCTCCAAGTCCGAAGCATGTTTTTCCCTAGTGCCTCACTTGCATGCAGTGAAAAGCTTTTCTTTAGACCCTAGCAGGTGATATCATTTAAGTCAATTAGTATTTTATCGCTTTCGGGGTTCAATTTGCACATAAAATGCCGCAATAATCGATCACTCGTAACGGCATCGGTCCCCTTTGAGCTCAGCCTTCTTACACGACGCATCCGCTCAAAGTCACATAGAGAGAAGGCATTGATCGAGTGGTCAATTACTGTCCGGTCTCACGACTTTTGGAGCAGTTTTTCTACCATTGGTGCACGCGCCACTATTTCTTTGGTTGTCTTCTTGGCTTCTTACGATTATCTAACTCTTGAACTCCTAGCCTAACGTCTTTTATCCACGCTAGTCTTCACGACCCATGGGCTTCTTCATCCTCTTCTCCTTCACGACATCTTCTAGACAAAGTTCATTTTCATGTGATGACAATGCTAGTCCTGCTTCATAGAATCGTCACCTATAGTGACGCTGCGGGGAAGATGAACTTATAAAAGGTTTATCTGTCTAAGCTCGTACTACAGTCTTAATAAGTGTGTAAGAATATAGACAGTGATATCATATATCACTGGAGAGTCAACTTTGCTTTAGCCTGGTACCTTGGTAGCAGAGAATACAAGATCTGTAACATTTATCAGCTTGTGTGACTCTACTAAGTATACAATGCTGCTAGCATACAGTGATTTAAAATGAAAATAGGAAAGGAACAATTTTATTTACCTGGCTTTTAAAGAAATCAAACTTAATTGATGTTGTTAAAATTCATCTTGAGCTGCAAAATATATAAAAACGTTTTCTCTAAATTTTTTATACGTGCCACATAACCTATTACATCATTATTAATACATATTTTATCTATTAAAAATTGTATGTACAAAATTTTGGATACAAAATGGTGGACACGATTTTTTGCAAATTGAAATCTTCTAAAATATTTCTTACTGAGAGGTTTATATGGTAGCAAATTATTTATTCGATGTCAGATTCTATGTTAATAAAAATGGTGGATACAAAACTGTGAACACAATTTTTTGAAAGTCAGGAATTTTCCAAAAATAATATTACTCAGGGGTTTTCGAGATCGCTAATCATGAATCTGCTGTTAGATTTTGTAGGGTTACAGGCTTTGCTGACTATGCTCACAACGCTAGTCAGTCATGGACCCACTCTATACACTTATGTCCGTGCACGGCTATAGCTTGCAGGCTGGCTGGCATGCCGCTCGGCAGTCTCGTAGAGTCCGTTCTTGTGTACAGACCGAGCAGCAGTACAAATCCTGATACTGTAAAGTTATACACATATCTTCCTACATTATACAGTGAATTCGTCTTGGGCTGGAGTAATGGCCCCCTCACAGCCACTTACGCCCCTCCCCCTGACCCCCCACGCCCTATACATTTATTTTACGACTATTTGTAACTATGCATGAATAAGGGTAAAAATACGCTGATTTTCAACGAATTTTCAAAGTATAACTAGCCCCCCAACACACCCCACGACCCCTCTTGACCTCCACACCCCTCTACGTGCCCCTTTCCACCTCGCCACATTTTTTTGTTTGCCCCTCACAGCACCCCCACGGGGCCTCCACTGCTCCCCCACAAACAAAGGGAAAATTATATCATTTTGTCCGTTATTAAAAATATTTTGCCCCTCCCACGGCCCCTCCACGGCCCCCCCACATTCTGTATCTGCCCCC
>JAPYYV010009166.1:0-12105 GCA_030522625.1 Copidosoma aretas | reverse complement strand
GGGCTACCTTACGGTCCCTCGGGCCTGCTTCGCAGGACCCTCGGGCCGCAAAATCGCCCTGGAGGCGATCGCACTTTTGTGACGAAAACTACTATTATGATTTCATATAGTACTGGACAAATTTTTTTCAAGGAAGAACCCTCTGTTCTCTGGTTGACGTCGTTTATACTGTCACGGACGTTGACTTGCTTTCGCAAGTACAGAACTAAAACATAACTACCATCGAAAAATGTTACTGGGTCATCGCAATAGATGTTTTTGATACACATGCAGAATAACGTCCAATAAAAAATAAAGTAAAATTACAATCATCAATCGACAAGCTGTTAAACATGCGAAGGCAAAAACGAGACTGTTGGACTATTCGACACTGAGTTTGAACCTTATATACAGAGAAAAGTTGATAGCCGTTTATAGTCTAATATGATAGTGTTAGTACTAAATTATCACCTGATCTAGCTAGCTACAGTATTTCCGAACACAACCCGTGGCTGTTTTCAACTTCTGAAAATCTGTTCTCGGGCGATTCAATTCAATCTGTCGAGCATCAACATTGATTTAATTTGTCATAAACACCGGGACTGTTGCCTAATCTGTAACTGTGAGTATCTGCCTTAATTTTCATGGATAATAATATTGCATTTATGACCAAAGATCTTCTGATAAAATTACTGCTTAGTCTAAAACTTATTAATATAATGACTCGATTATATACTAAAAAAGAATCGCCTTACTAAAAATCGAGTTCCGGAAAGAATCGAAAAAAATAATCTATTCTAGAAAAAAGAATCGAGTACTTCTTAAGAATCGAGTATAATCGCCAAGGATCTCGACCAAGTCCAAGCGGGAGCTGTCAAAGCGTGTAAAGTGTCTCAATAAAGTATCTTTAAAACCAAGCACCACGCCCGACTCTTCACTCCCTTGATTACATTGAACCCATCCGTTACACATATTTTTTTATAAATAATATAATTGAACGAACGTTTAGCCTAAAGAAAAATAAATAATTATATACACTCTGAGAAAAAGTATGTCATTTTTTGTTGTGCAAAAACTTTATAAATATACATGTAAGTACTTGTGAGTTAGATACATCAGTCTCCTGCACATTATCATACCTCCTACTAAACGGCACCTAACACTCATTTAAAATTGTAGAAGTGAATTTTGAATATTTTCAAAGGTAAAACTCAGTGAAGCACTTTAGAATAAAATGTACTATTCACAAATAATTGGTGTAATATTATATTTCGGAGATTCGTCAAAAAATTATTTTCCGTATTCAAAAGATGTCAATGAACAAAAATCAACTGTATTATTAATAAGTAAATAATCAAATTTTGTAAGATTATTTGGTTGTTTTCGGTCTAAAAAAAGCCATTAATATTAGTAATAGAAAATATATCAATCTCGTTATGTTATAGCATTCATAATAATTTTCATTATTTTCATTATTATTCATTTCATTACCCAACCCAAGTAATATTTATTACGTACAATGACACATCTCAATTGGTATCGAAAAGATCTACAACTAAAAATGCAGTCTACATAACGATTATTAATGAAATAGTAGTCATTGTATACAAACTATAATTGTAAATTAGTGTAATAACACAGAAACAAATTAAAATAATAGTTGAAAAGCTTCAGATAAATTGTTGTCTCATGTTGCGTTAATACAGTATTATAACATCATACTGAAACAACACATTATACCAACTTGGAGAGATATCATTAAAAGATTACTAATTATTTTCACTGTTCTTATCCATATCTTTATTAATAATATATCATTTATCCTACTATTTATAGTTTATAAAGAATCAAGATTTCTATCAATATCATTAATTGGAGTATCTAATCATGCTAAATTAAATACACGAAATAGATTTTGCATTGTTAATATCAGATTTTTCTTATGGCACAGTGGTAAGTAAATAAATAAATGTGAGTGAATAATCAGATAAATTATAAAATTAGGCAACAGTATACTTGCGGTGGAATAAACCTTGAGATTTACATTTAACATCTGCATATTTTTCCACGAAAATTTTTCTAAAACGTGGTTTATAATTCGTATAAAGTACTGTTAGTTTATAATGAGTACATGCACGGAAGAACAGCTTTTAGTGCCGCTCATATGTGCCGGGTGCTCTGATTGGCTGAAAGTCTTTTGCGGCTGCTACGCTGTATATATATCTACACATTCTACACCCGACGGATCTTGATTCGGAAACCGAAAATTCAAATGTTTTAATTATTTTTAGGGTAAACAAATCCATGATTCCAAAACAAACAGTTTGACTTTGCTAAGTGATTGTTTGTGTCACAAATGTAATTGCAGAATCGTTACACTATCGTTAAAGTTGTTACTATTATTTAAGTACTACAAATAAATAAAAACCAGCATTTAAATTTTACGGTTTCCGAATTAAGATCCGTCGGGTGTACATTATTGATACTTAGACAACTTTCTACATTACCCTGACAGATACACTGATTGCCAAAATCCCATCAGATTTTTGTTAAATAATTTGAATTTCGCGGTTTATGAATGAAAATACGGATTTTGTATGTACTTAACACTCAACACTCGAGTCAAAGCGACGTATATACGCTTGCTACTTTTCTTATAATATACGTGACATTATAAGTACACACGATTTGTATTTACTTATGACGTATTACCCCAACTCCTGGACTGTGATGTGCTCTATCTCCGATAATTTTCACTTATTTCACTCTATTGTAATTTTCATCACTGAAATTCGATGTTGTCTGGTAGATTTCGTCACTGGTGCGCATCTCCTCGACCTAGGTCCCAGTGATAGGCCTGGACAGACACGCATCAGTGGCTAGCGCTATTGTTTCTAACGAGGCTACAAACGTCCTAAAATCACGAAAAACGCCCGAAGTAGAAAAAATTCTTTCTATGCGTGGCATGTAAAATTAAATACAACCTTTTATTTCTAGAATCAGTAATAAACACCGAAAATAACATGAATTTTAACTTTTCCGGAGTGAAGAAGTCAACAGTTTCAAGCAATAAAGTTAATTTTATCAAAACAACAGAAAGTATACATCTCGCGTTTCGACCTATTTTAATCATGGCACAATTTTTTGGATTTTTTCCTGTAAACGGTATTTGGTCGCCTAAAGTGAGCGATTTAAGGTAATGTTTTAAAACATACATCTGAATACTCCTTTGAATTATATATTAAATTTGTGAATCCTTCAAGGTATTCATGGAAAAGTTTGAAATGTTTTTATAGTTATTTTCTCATCATATCGGCCGTTGTCAACCTACTGTATTACATTTACTGTCTAACAAGTGTGTCCATGGATAAAGATAATATTAGTAAGATGCAATCATTTTAACTATTTACAATGATTTATTGACAATAATCTTAAATTCGATAGTAATTTTTCACCATAGAACTAAATCCATTACAAGTACGGCCAGCGGATCTCAGGTGTGACCTTCCCGGCGCTATCTCGCCCACCATATTTATAAAGGAGATTCTCCCGTAACTGGATTAAATAAACCTCAAAATTTATTTTGAAAAAAGTTGGGAGGAAAAAAAAGCATCCAGCCAGGGAGATCAAAATGGTCCCTCGGGCGTTGCTTCGCAAGCGCCCTCGGGCCTAGTGATCATCCTGGCGAGATGCACATTAGTGAAGAAAACTACTATTATTAATGATTTTCAACTAAAAAATAGCGATATTCAAATAAGGTCAGTCCTGTGAGCGCTGCCAGGCAGGAGAAGTGAGAAACGCAAGTTTCAGATTTCAGACACATCTATTTTTTTGTGTTTATTTGACACAGAACGTCCCATATAACAACATCCACTAATTCTACTCAATTATTATTTTTTCTTTTTGTTCATTCATAAAAGCGTATCTTTATACATTTTTTTCTTACTATTTTACTTCTAGTTCAACACCTTCAAATAATGTACAAGTGTTTGTTTAATAGACAGCCTGTGCAATAATAAAGTTTAAACAATAACATTCAACTTTATTTAAATTTTTTTTAATATTGATAGAATAATTGACTTACTAGAAGTTAATTCAGGGCTACAATTATGCAGGCCAAGAATGATTCCCATTTCATACAACAGCTTGACTGCCACAATTTTTCTAGGCCACTATTGTTCACTTGTAGTGCAGAGTAACATTAAGACCCTTCAGAAGTCAATAGTCTCAAACCTGTTGGTCAAACCACTTTGATCCTCTTTGCTACTTGCCTCAAACTCCACTCGTTATATCAAGCGGTGCTCTCGCAGCTTAAGCCGTTCTCCTTTCGTCTTTAAATGTTAATTGTTATAAAAAATATATTTTTAAAAATAATAATTTTTTTGTTTTCATAGGTGAAGCGATTTTTTATTTTACATCAGCAATCGTATCCCAGCAAATGACAAAGCTTTCTTACCATTGGCCAAAATTAGTAACTTCTTGGGAAAAGGTTGAAACTAAATTTTCGTCTAAAAATATTACAAAGCCTCTGAATGATTTCAGTTTAACATCGAAATTTAAAATTCTTTGCGTGAGTGTCATGACTCTGAGTTTCGGTATGTATATCAAAATTATCGATCATGCATCACTAAAATGTTTTGAATAAGAAAGTTATAGCCAAGTTACAACTTCACTATTACACATAAAGGAGGATTATGGAAATATCATTTAAAACTCAATAAAAAGGTGAATGTTATATTAAAAAAGGGGGTACTTAATAAGTAAGTAAAAAATTATTTCATAAAATTTCATACATCGCATGTGCGTATTATTTCAGTTTTTGGAATCAGTTTTTCACCTGAATTCAAATTTAAAAAATTAGTTTTATAGCTAAAACAAGTTTACATAGGGTTACCATGGGAAATTTCGAAAAATATCTAATCTGCAATAAGTTTGATGGTATTGTTTATACAAAAACATGTGAAAGCTTCCGTTACGTATAAACCTCGCTATAAACAATTACATCTAACTTCCTTTATCATAAATATTTTTGAAAATTTCCCATGGTATCCCAATCTGAAATCGTTTCAGCAATAGAACAAACTTTTAAAATTTGAATTCGGGTGAAAAACCTATGAGAAAGTCATTTTTTATGAGAATGTCTCAAAAACTGAAATTATACGCACATGTGATGTAGAAAATTCTACGAAATAATTTTTTCCTCACTTATAAATTACCCACTTTTCGATATAACGTGACCCCCTCATTATTGAGTTTTAAATGACAGCTTCATAATTATTTAAAGTTTAGTGCTATATGCATATATATGCTGGAGAGTCTCCTTAAGTAGCTATTTTTTCTTTTGATCTACATTTTTTCACTAACAAAATTTAATTTATAATTATTTTGGTGAGATGATAATCATTCTTTTGCACTAATTCTTTATATGCAGTAAGAAATGTACTTTATTGTGCGAAAGTATATGCCAAATCTTCTGCATATCTTGGATGTTATGGAAAAATTGGAGACGTTAATATTTTGGACGAAATTCTTATAAAATCTTACCCACACGTTAGTAATAATAATAATTAGATGTTTTGTACGTACAATATTTTTGAATATCAATTATCTGTTGTACTTATAATTGGTTAGGTGATAACACTTGTGGATTATTCTTTATTGAAAGGAATAATAGGTTTTATCATAGGCAATCTCAACTCATTGTCATGGAGTTTTATGGATCTTACTCTTATACTCATTAGTACTGCTTTAATGCACGAATTTAAAAAACTTAACCATAAACTATATGGTATTGAAGGACAGGTTTGATATTTTTTTCATAATATTGTATCATATTTATTCAAAACATTGAATTTTTATAATAAACATCCCTGATTGTATTTACTTATACATACGTAATATTTAAATTGCAAAGCTTATGTAAGTGATTTACAAAAATTATTTAAATAGGTGATGACAGAAAAATGGTGGTCTGAAGTTCGGGGAATGTACAATTATTTATCTAAAATAACGCATGAAGTTGATTCTAAAATTTCGGGCATGCTTTTATTGTCAATAACTTCAAATCTCTACTACATTTGCATGAATCTTTATAAATTTTCAGGTACAATATTAATAATATTTCTATTTTATTTTCCTAATTCACATTTATATCATCAAATAAGTTCATACAGTTTTTACGAATCTCTCAAAAAATATTTCTTCTTTTCACACTGTACGTTACAATGTACTGACAATCTCAAATATAACGTAAATGATAAAGCAATTAAAAGTATCAATAAATAGTATCCTTATCTGAAAATTCCATTTATTACTTTATATTTTCCGCCTAACTGTTGTAACTATTGCAAACGTTAAAGCGGATGCTTTCTCACGGTGTTAATATTATTGCGAATCTTTCATTAGATTATGCATTATTTCACCCGCAATAATACCAGCCCAAAAATGGGGCTGATGATGACTTGACAAGCTCAGCGCTTATGGTGCTATGAAACAGAGCTTCTGAAAAATATTGATATACACACATAAGCGCGCGCGCATTTAAAACCTTTCCTAAAATTTGTAAAATATAAAATTATGAAAAAAAAGAATTCCAGTAGTTTTTGAACCAAGTATTGATAAAAAAATTACATCGATGTAATAAACTGAATTCTTTAAATTATTGTTAAATCTTACCCCACGAAAAATCTGCAATTATACACTTACTTACTGTTCAACTTTCATAAGTGTAAAAAATAATAATATATCGATTTTTCAGGCCACAACCCACTTTGGTTCAAAAAATTTATTTCTTTTATACTCTTGGTTTTATATTTTTACGAACACTTACAGTCTCTTTCCTGGCAGCTAAAGTCAACGAGGAATCACGTATACCTGCTTCGATTTTGTACAGCGTCCCAAGGGAACGTTATTCGCAAGAGGTGTGTTATTAAAACATTTTATAAAAAATGAATACATGAGCATGTATATTTTTAAATTATGCATATGCAAGCTTCCACACTTGAGAGTATTATACATGTTAAATTAGTACACATTAATCATTTGTTTTCATATAAAAAAATGTTTCGAGCAATGATCAAAATTATTATCGTTGTGTTTGGTATCTTTTTTTCTCACCATAGCGTTACCTTAATTATTACAGGTAAAAAGATTTCTCTTACAAGTTACTACAGATAATATAAGTCTAACAGGATGGAAATTCTTCCCTTTGACGCGCAGTTTTATATTAACAGTAAGTAAAAAAACAAGATTTTTATAATTTTGAAAGTTTTTTTTGTCAATAATAGTTTATAAAATTCTTATGGGAATCATTCTATGAATGGTAATATTAAATATTAAAGGTAACAAAGATTTTCATAAAATAAATACATCGATCTTGTATTATGGTTTGTATTATTGACTATTTTTATTGCAGATGGTCAGCACAGTCGTAACATATGAAATTATTTTGATTCAGTTCAATGGTCTTAAAAGAATATAAAAACTGTTTCTTCAAGATTTGTAGTCATGATGAATACATTTTAGTGTTAAAAAGGGCTTTGATGTACAATTTTACTTGCTTCTAATAAAATAAGAAATTATTGTCTTCTAACCGATGAAAAAACTTCCTTTGTTTTATTTGTAATAGCTTCTGAAATAATATACACATTTATACGTACACCAAGCCAGCGAGCGTGGATATTTTGGAATCATATGGCCGTCAGGATAATACATACAATCGATCAAATGGTAGTTTTCGTCACGTAAGCGCTATCGCCGCTGGGGCTATTTTGCGGCCCGAGGGACCGTAGGGTAGCTCCGATTGGATGGCGCTTATGTGGCGAATCCTACTTTTCCTACCGAGGGCACAGTAAACGTCCAAAGGTCCCGAAAAACGCTCGAGGGAGGAAATAGTAGTTATCGTCCCAAAAGTGCGATCGCTGCCAGGGCTATTTTGAGGCCCGAGGGACCGTGAGGTAGCCTTGGTTGAATCGTACTTAGTGGCAAACACTCTTTTTTTCCCGCAACTGTCCAGTTGCGTCCCGAGTGGAGAAAACGGGTCGGGTTGCGTCCCGGTAATTAAAGCGCATGGTCGAGTTGCGTCCCTGTCCTTAAAATGTATGGTCGAGTTGCGTCCTGATGATTAACTCTTTGATGTATTCCAGTTTTTCCAGCGTACCTGTTCCAGGCCAAAATGTGTGAGTTGAACTATTGTTTTGAACTCGACATTTGTCAGTTGAATTCGTATATATGCACAGAAACTTCTAAAGATCAATCAATTGTATCTAAATAGTAGTTAATCTGTTCCTTTGAATTCGACATGTAGTTTGTATCTATGCTTTTTATTGTGCTGAAACTTTTAAAGTTCAATCACCTGTGAATTGTACTCGGACACATGTGTATATTTCTGAAGGAAAATCCTCTATTTGAAACTGTTTTCTTTCGCTATTACATGTAAGCACAAGTACAGTTTTTTTAAACACGCCAATATTTATACATATACTGCCAGTTCGAAGCCTGGATAAAGTGTGACGGGAGAAATTTCCATAAATTATCGGCTTTAATGACTGGGACGCAATGCGACCATTCACCTCAATGACCGGGTTGAAACTCGACCATCCGCTGTAATGACCGGGACGCAACTGACCATAGGGGTCATTAACGTTATTTTATGGGACGCAACTCGACCTCAGTCGTTTTTCTTACCGAGGGCACACCAGCTCCTCAAAAACGTCCGAGGTAGCAAAAACTTTTTTATGTTACAATTATTTTATAAATATGGACCATGCAGATGAGGATAGAAAACCGCTCCTATTTAATTGACACAAAGCTTTCTCAAGCTTTACGTTCCTGCTTTCTGTTTTCAAAAAAACATTTTTTTTTTGTTATGCTTTTCTAATTTTTTCGACGTTATTGACTCAAAGTCTTTCCTCGCCTTTTGTTATAGTAGGCTAATTTATTACTTGTAAGTAACTGCTTTTTTTTCATCATCATATCGGCAATTTAATTGCACAAAGTGACTCCCCTACTCGATAATATATGAATTTTTACATCTCACACTATTACTTGATCCATGATTATAACCTAAAGTCCAACAGCATGCACCTCATCAATGTACGTTAAGTGAGTCATTATGTTTTCAAACTACATCACACTGCTCGTGTGGAGAGTATTCCTGTTATCTAGTAATTACTATTTTGGGTACGTTTTGTCAACTTTTGAATGCATTTTTTCAGGTGAACAATATCATTGCACCGAAAACTGTTATTTTGTACGTTGTTGTTTCAATTACTTGTACCATTGGTGTGAAAAGAAGTACAACTTTTTTTTTGATGAAACTGGATTAATCGTTTTTCCAACATCTCATGACCTATTGAATGAATAAATATATATGTCTGGTACCACCTGCACCAACTCCATACTTACCCAAAGCCTTTTGGACAGCATGTGTAACTTGTGGGTGTCACAACATGGTAGACGTCTCGCCAGAAAAATATTTTAAAGCAGCGGGAAATCATTGCCCAAGTGGTTGACTTTTTTTAAGACCCTGTAAAACAGTTGGCAATTTGAATTATTTATTGAGTAGGTAGCCTGAATTTTCCAAAACCTAGTTGAATCCTATTTAAAACTAATTGACGTGGATTAATTTAATGATTCTATTTTCAGAAATAAATCTGAATTGAAGTTGTGTTATAATTGGAAAATAATTATAGCGTAACAATAAGATTTGAAATTTCGTACAAATGTCCGTGAAAGGTATTAAAATATTGTTTAAAAAATTGTATTTAAAAATTTGTAGCATACTTTTGTGGATTAAAGTATTGATGATCCGTAAATTTACAGCTTTTGGAATAAAAGACACCTTAATATTTTTAAGAAAAACTACGGTAATATACATGAACTGAAGAATATTTCATGTTTATCAATACCTTTTTGATACTTTAAATAGTGCAAGTACTACTGAGTTGATTACATCACTCCTTTGTACAGTGATATTCCTCCTACTTGATAGGGCACCCAACTCTCATGCATATTTTAAACAGTAATATGTGTGTTATGAATATACATATGTGTTTCAACGCATTATTTTGATATATTTTTGTCAGTTTAAATGAATTTAAAATAATTGTAAAATATTTCTAAAGTTAAAATTTCGTGAAGCACTTTAAAATAACATGTAGCATTCACAATAAAATAACATACTTAATGTAATTATTCTATAGATATTCAATAAAAATTAAACACCTCACTCTCAACACATTTGCGCTTCTATCTAATACATGCCAATATACAAAATCAAACCATATTTTTAATAAACAAACTAAATTAACAAAAATTATTATTTTATTTGCTTATTGTTTGAAGAAGCGATAAATAATATTAGAAAATTAATCAATCTGTTACATTACGCTACAACAGACGAAAAATAACATTTAATACATAGTGACCTATTTAGATTTTATCTGAAAAAGATCAACGATTAAAAATGTAGTCTACGTATCCAACATTAATGATATTCTAGATATTGTGTACAAGCTACAATTGTTGAATTAGTAAAATTACAAGAAAATAAATTGAAATATTTGGAAAGCTTCGGACAAAGTTGTGTGTCCGATGTCGCGTTAATATAGTATCGAAACATCGTACATTAACTCACGTGTAAAGCATTAAAAAACAAACCATTAGTTCTACTTACATCCATATATTTATTAATAATATACAATTTACTCTGTTCATAGTTGATTATCAATTGATTAGCACAATTTGTATCTGCCCTTATAGATGGGAGTATTATATTAAAAAATTGATACAAAGAATGGATTTCAGATTGTTCACATCAGATTTTCCAAACCATGATAAAAAAAAAATTGCTAAAATAGGTTGCGTGTGGCACATTGGTAAGAAAAAATAAAATACAAATCATCGGAGGAATTATGAAATAAGGGAATGACTTGATTGGATAAATTTTTCGATCTTACTTTTAACTTATGCATTTTTCTGCATTTAAGCATTCCAAACCAAATAACAATTGTTTAAGTTTAGTATGCGAAATTCAACTTATTCTTCATTTCTAGAAACAGAAATGAACAACAAAAATAATATAGATTCCAGCTCTTTCGGAATTGCAAGGTTAAAAGTTTTAAAACATAAAGAAAATCTTGTTGAATTCACTGATAGTGTACATCTTGCTTTTCGACCCATTTTAATCATGGCACAATTTTTGGGCCTTTTTCCTATGAACGGTATTTTGTCGCATAAAGTAAGCGATCTGAGGTAATGTATTACAAATATTTAAAAAATATATACATTCAGCATAGTTTCTTAAATTGTTTGTTTATCAATTTCTGAAGGTATTCATGGAAAAGTTTTAATTTTTTTTATAGTCATTTTCTAATAATATCATCTGTTGCTAACGTACTGTATCAAGTTTTCTGGCTAGCAAATGTATCTATGGATAGAGATACAATTGGTAAGACACACAAATTTTCTTGATAAACATTAATCATGTAGTGAATTGCACTGTGATTTAGAACTACATTTTTACCATATTTGATATGAGCTCATCTGTCTTATGATTTGATACTTCTCGATTTTGATTTTTTTCTGATGCATTGATATTTTTTCGCAACTATAATCGGCACCTAACAATTCAATTTACTACACTAGCTTAAAAATAGTAGCAAGCTACTATTCCAGATAATTGTAATATTATTTTATTCAACGATGGTCGGATTATCTCTGGTAATTAGCGAAGTAAAATCAGAATTTTTTCATCATTTTAAAAATAGTTTGTAATATTACTATAGAATACTATGCTCAAAAAAGTGAATACTTACAAACAAAGTAGTGAATTGCAACAAAATTTTATTACAGCATAAGAAGCCTTGAGACCCTTGAACCTATTGTTATGTCGGGCGAGTGACATATGCGTTTAGGGTCTAAGTTCGCGCTCAATAACCCGGGTACTATTTCGTAGCTATGGTCTCGTTAAAACGCGTAAACGGCGGTCGTCAAATACAGTCGCGTTTGCCGTGGAACTCTATTCTTGAGGGCATGAGGTCCCTGAGGACATGAGGCCCGTAACAGCGTGTAATGCTATTCAATTCGCGGTAGGAAACGAATCTGCAAAGGTGCGGGCGTAGGAAC